>CAJVGC010000591.1:52321188-52427246 GCA_910822075.1 Senecio squalidus
TTATGTTTCTTTTGCTGGAGGGTTTTATCTCAGCCCAGGGATTGGTTGCAAATAACAAGATCAGCTTCGATAAAGTCAATTTTGTTAAGGCACTTGTCAACAACTTGTTGTCTGTGTCTCAGATTTGCGACAAGAAATTTAAAGTGATTTTGACGATTTTCAATGTTACATCATGAGTAACGATTTCAAGGTTCCCGAAGAATTGGTTATTACAACTTCACCAAGGGTTGGAGATTTGTATGTGCTCGACATGTCGAAGACTACTGTGAATTCGACTGAACATCAAGCTTTTGTCTCGAAAGCTACCGAACGTGAATCAATTTTGTGGCACAAACGAATGGGACACCTTAGTTTGAGAAAGATGAATCATCTGATGCACAAGGATTTGGTTATGGGAGTTAATGTGAAAAGCTTTCAGTTGCCGGAAGTTTGTATTTCATGCAAGAAGGGAAAGCAGTCCAAAAAATCTCACAAAGCAAAGAAGTTCCATACCATCGACACTCCGCTTGAACTTCTACACTGGCCCTATCAAATATTCGAGTGTTGCAGGGGATAAATACTGTTTAGTGGTGACTGATGATTATTCTCGATTCTCTTGGGTCATGTTTTTACGGGAGAAATCTGAAACATACGAGAATATCAAGCTGTTAGTTACTTCATTGGAGACACTGTATAAGTTAAAGGTTCGACGATTTAGAACTGATAACGGTACAGAATTTAAAAATCAGAGGATGGACGATTTATGCAAGGAACGAGGAATTCAACAGCAATTCAGTGCAGCCTATACTCCACAAATGAACGGGGTTGCAGAAAGAAAGAACAGAACGTTGATTGAAGCAGCTAGGACGATGTTGGCTGATTCAACACTGCCAGTACGTTTTTGGAATGAAGCTGTAGCCAATGCTTGTTACACTTTAAACCGAGTGCTAGTAGTGAAGCGTCATGGGAAAACTTGCTATGAATTGTTGCAGAAAAGAAAGCCTAATTTACAGTATTTGGAACCCTTTGGAGCTCCGTGTACTATGCTCAAGCGTAAATCAGAGGGAAAATTCGATGAAAAGGCAGTAGAAGGGATATTTCTGGGATATAGCACTCCTAACAAGAGAGTTTGGAATCCATCTACTAAAGCTATTGAAGAATGGTATGAGGTGGATGTTCAGAAGTATTCTAAACCCATTCCTTCCAAAGGATATCCATGGATGTTTGACTATGATTCTTTATTTGAGTCATTCAATCTTCCTGAGTTTTCTGATTAAGATATTGCAAGATACTACTCTCACAATGAAGGCTTGGATATTCCTATTCCTCAAGATCCAGTAACTCCAACAGCTCCTACTCCTCCCGGTACTCAAGATAATCCTGCAGATTCTCACGCAAATGATGATGATTCAGACTCTGATGGCTCAGTTAAAGTTAATGAGCCGATTGAAAATGTAGAGGAAGTTGAAGCTCCTGATGTTAATAACTTGGATCCTAACGGTGCGATTCCTCCTAATCTAAACGTTGAAGAACCAGTAAGTCAGCTCCGGAGATCATCAAGGGCTCGCAGAACCACAAATTTTGATAATTATGAAACTTATCTGGCTGGAGCTCGAACCAAAAGACAGATTCAAAGCGACGTTTACATTGATCTGTTTAAATCTGGGGATGTCACCTACTGCGCACATGCATGTTTTATTTCTCAGATTGAACCAGCTAACATTGAAGAAGCTCTCTTGGATGACAATTGGATCAACTCGATGCAAGAGGAACTGCTACAGTTTAAGAAGCTGGGTGTCTGGAGGCTTGTCGCTAAGCCAAAAGGTGCCAAGTCATTGGGTTGTCGTTGGGTCCATCGCTGCAAACGAGATGATCAGGGTGTAGTTGTCAGAAACAAGTCAAGGCTAGTGGTTCAGGGTTTTCGACAAATCCCTGACCTGGATTATAATGAAGTGTTTGCTCCAGTTGCGAGATTGGAGGCGATTCAGATTTTTCTAGCCTTCGCATCTTATAAGAAGTTCACTGTTTACCAGATGGATGTAAAGAGCGCCTTTCTTTACGGGAATATTCGAGAGACAGTGTACGTTAATCAACCACCAAGCTTTGTAGACCCATTACATCCGGATAAAGTGTACATTCTCGATAAAGCACTTTATGGTCTGCATCAAGCACCGCCCGCCTGGTATGAGACACTAGCAAATCATCTGCTCGACAATGGCTTTCGTCGAGGTGTCATTGATTGTACGCTGTTCATTAAGGAAAGAGGTGAAGATATTCTGCTGGTGCAAGTGTATGTGGACGACATCATTTTTGGTTCCACAAATCAAGAGTTATGTAAAGAGTTTGAAGCGGTGATGACAAGCAAGTTCGAAATGAGTTCTATGGGTCCGATTAAATTCTTTTTGGGGCTACAAGTAGATCAAACTGCAGAGGGAATTTTTATTCATCAGACAAAATATGTCAACGACATTTTGAAACGGTTTGAAATGTCGGAAACGAAGTCAGCCTCTACTCCCCTATCGGTGAATCACGGGATATCACCAGAAGCTACGGGGGAGCTTCAGTCACTCTATCGCTCTATGATCGGTTCTCTTATGTACCTCACCGCGTCTCGTCCAGATATTATGTTCCCTGTGTGCTTGTGTTCCCGATACCAAGCAGCACCAACTGTTATTCATCTTCAAGCAGTGAAGCGAATTATGCAATATCTAAAGGGTACTCCAGATTTAGGTCTTTGGTATTCTAATGATGATAATTTTGAATTGTCTGCTTTCAGTGATTCGGACTATGGAGGTTGCAAGAAGGATGCTAAATCAACTTCAGGAGGATGTCAGTTTCTCGGAACGCGTCTCATCACACGGCAGTGCAAGAAACAGACCGCTGTAGCATTGTCCACGTGTGAGGCTGAATACGTAGCTGCGGCTAGTTGCTGTTCTCAGGTTATCTGGATTCAACAACAACTACGTGATTACGGTTTGTCTATCACTACTACTCCTATCTATGTTGATAATTCTGCTGCCATAGCTGTCACTAAGAATCCCGTGCACCATCCTAAAACCAATATCATTTCATTCGTGATTGCTTTGAAAAACATTTAATTGACGTAATTTATATCGAAACGATGTTTCAAAAAGCTGATATCTTTACCAAAGCATTTGATAAGTCTAGGTTTGGGTTTTTACTGCTAGAAAATGGTGTTGTTAAAAAGAGTGATGTGATTGAGGAAGAAAAGTCAGACAAGTAACCTGGTTTGCTTTTGTACACTACGTTAAGAATTTTTTCTTATTTTATTTTATTTTCTACTTTTCAGTTATTATAAAATTTCAAAAATACAAAAAGATTTTTATTTTTAGAATTTTAGGGGGAGAAATAGTCATAAGTTAAAAAAAAAAAAAAAAAACGGGGGAAGTGAGGAAATACTGAACTAAAACTGAACATGTAAATTGTCAAAAGTATGCTGAACGTAACGGTTATACATGTCAGTTGTAGGATATATTGGTAGGCTTATCTCACTGAAACTTGACGAAAATTAATTAATTTTAAATTGGTTGTCGCAGATATCAAATTTATTTTGAATCTTTATGGATATGTCTCAAAGACTGTCTAAATGATATCTGGAGATCAATAACAATTGAGAACACTGTATACAACACAAAACAGTCGAAATTAAATGTCTAATATATTATGATTAGATTTTGTCTTGTAGTGTTTGTGGCTTTTCGCTGGATTAATTCGAAAATAGTAAATATTAGGTGTAATATCAGAAAATAAATACAGTATGTCAGTATATATTGAAGCAATTAAGGACCATTACAGTGATTTTGGAATAACATTCTTGAATGATTTGATCAAGATCAATGAATTTAAAGAAATAATGTGAACACCAAAATAGACATAGTCTATTCAAGATCAAATACAAAGTAAGAGATAAGTAACAACTTCAAAAATACCTTGATGGATGAACAGAAGTATAAGGTCGAAAGAATGATCATACTTCGAGCATTCCAAATAAAGGGTGAGGAAGTACTTAAAATCTTCAAAAATACCTTGATGGATGAACAGAGTTATAAGGTCGAAAGAATGATCATAACTCGAGCATTCCAAATAAAGGGTGACGAAGAGCTTATTCTCTGAATGGTGTAACTTAAACGTTTTAACGATCAAGAATCACTAGTCCTTATTGCCTGTGCAGTGGATGTCATACTGACATACGAAATAAATATTATGATATTACATCTGGTGTTTATGAATATAGAATTGAAAAGGCTGAAAAGTTAAGAGGACAAATACTCAAACATACGTGCAATTCTAATTATGATATAAGTTTTATGACTGTTAAAATTCAAAATGTGTGTTGATTTCTATGTTCAAAATATTGGGAGATCTTAGCGAGATAACCATTTTGAAAGAAAAATTGTCAAGTGAATGTATGTTTAAGTTTAAGAGGACAAATATACCAATAATCGTCAACTGATATGTTAATAGTTACTACGAAAATTGAATGACAATGCTATGTTTCAGTATCAGTCTGATCCCTTATTCGAAAAACGCAAAAAGAAAGTTTCAGTTTTATTTAGTTGTTATTTCAGTAGTTTGTCGTAGTTAAAATTTTCTTTGATTTACCAAAACAGAAAAATACAAAAAGATTTTAATTTTTAGTTTTTCTTTATTTTTCATTTTGTTAGTTTTACGATTACTTGTCGTGACTTGAGACCTAAATGTGAAACAGAGTTTAATGTCAAATTCGTAAAGTCAAAATTGTTGATGAAGTGTTTGGAATTATGTTTTATTAAGCAAAACGTTTATTCTTTCTGAAATTGATAATTTTATGTGCTTAACGTTTACTGGATGTTTGAGTTTTGAAGATAAGCGAAATTTTTGAAGTTTATGAGTTATACAGCGACGTACGTACGGATGTAAAGTACATACGTACGAATAAACGAGTCATCCGTACGAATCAGAGGGAAAGTATTGTTTAGACAGAAATTTCTCCTCCGTGCGAACCACATCATGTTCGTGCACACTATCATCACATTCGTGCGAATGTCTTTCACATTCGTACGAATGTAAAACGGCTATATATATGTTTGAGATTCGTTTGAGCTGTTCATTTTTTTCTCACATTCGTCCGAACGAAAGAATTTTGGTCCAAAATTTTCAATCTGTTAGAACGAGTTTTTGATTCTTGTTTTCTTGTGTAACTTTGCATTACGAATCGAACCATCTATATCACTTAAGGTATATCAACCGTTTAAGCGATTAATCGTTGATTTTTAAGACCGAGAATAACTTAATCAATTGGACATTTATTTGTGTTTGTAATGGGTAATTGGATTAGGGGTTTTGTAAATCGGGAAATGAGTGTTTTGATGTAGGTTTTGTGATCTAAAACAGAGTTTCTGAAAATCTAGGTTTTTGGAAAACCAACAGTTCTGATGAACTCCGTTCGCACGAATGTGATTTCATTCGTGTGAATAGGATCTTCATTCGTGCGAATAGTCTGGTCATTCGCACGAATGTGAAAAATGTAATCCGTCTGTTTTGTTTCATTCATTCGTACGGATACATGTTGATTCGTACGAATGAAATTGTTCATTCGTACGGATGTGCATAACAGAAACTTTAAAACGTTTGAATCTTATTCTAAATGTTTTGCACTCGATGTTTAAACTTCTGTTTGCAGAAAATGGCTGAATCCTCTCAATCTCAAAGCGCTAGTTTAATAGTTGGCACGAAGAATAACATGTGCGCTCACCTCGATGAAAAGACACGGAATTCCACTAAGTTTGCTGGAATCATTCAATTCCTGAAGCGTTCAAGAATCTTCAAAGCTATTTCCACTGAGCGTGTACCATATTTGACTCATATTTCAGCATTCTGGGAAAACGCTAAAGTTATACGTGAAGATGGAAAGGTGCAAATACATAGTTCTGTTCTCGGGACTGATGTAATGATCGATGAGCAAGTCATACGAGAAGTCATTGGTTTTGGAGATGAAGCTGGAATGCCAACGAGGCTGAACATGTACTTGATCAGAGGATTGTTATTGAGAGTGCAGTATGATGGGGATATTAACAAAGGAGTGATCACGAAGTCCGGGTTCAGTATACAATACAAGTATCTGTGCCACGTGTTGCAGCACTGCTTAGGTCCTAGGAAAGCAGGACATGACGAGATGCGAGAGACACTTCAGAGCGCGTTTGTCGCACTGGTGTTGAACATTCCATTCAATTTTTCAGCAATGGTTTTGCAGCACATGATAGAGAACCTGGAGATCAAGAACAGGCATAAGTACTTGATGTATGCCAGATTTGTGCAGATGATCCTGGATGCAAAGATTCCTAACTTGCAAAAGAATGATGAAGATGCCATCAAGCTAGACGATATGAATGATGGAACTATGATGCGCATGCTTTCATACAAGGGCAAGGAAACGCCTAAGGAGAAAAGGTTGATCGGACATCTTGCAAATCCAGAGTATGTTTGTCCGAGGAAAAGGAAGTGGAGACACGATGACAGCGACTCAGGTGTAGAGGATATTGTTGTGCCTCCCCAATCTGACTCTGATGAGGAGGTTATTTCTGCTGAATCTCCCGTTACCGGTACATCGTCATCTCAGGTGGAGTTACGAGATGAAGACGATGTTATTTTGAGTGCTGAGCCGAATCCTTCAGTACAGAAAAGGAAAGCTGCAGGAACATCATTAAGAGATCTAATCAGCAGCAAAGGGAAAGCTTCAAAACGTTTCAAGCATGTGAAACGTACTGATCTTATTCCACCAACAACTGCCGGCACAGCACCTCCAGTACCTCCTCCCATGGCCTCTCAGCAACAACAAGGTCCTCAACAGAGCGAGCCCATCATGACGACAACCACGACAACTACAGTTACGAGAGAACAGTCGTCGTCGTCAGTGGAGATATCTGCCTCGGTCCAGCTCTCCACTTTGAATTCTATGATGATGGGTGTTTTATTGAGACAGCAAACACAGGATAATGAAATTAAGAGATTAAATGAGTTGATGGCTAAAGGGGAAGCTGAGAGAGCTGCAATGTCAAAGAGGATTGATGATCAGAACTTGCTGCTTGAGTCTCAGAAGCAGTTGATTGAGGATCAGAACAAGCAGTTGGAGCTTTTTAAAGAAAAGATCGAGTTTTTGGAGGAAGCTACCAATACAATTCAAGACTCTATGATTGCAGGGGATGATGGAGTATTCAGAATCAAAGCACCAGCCGATGCATCTGCTGACCCGGCTGGTGGAGACAGTGAACACACGGTGTCTGATGACGAGGGTAAAGAACATCAGAGTGAATCACAGCATGATATTACTCCCATATCTCACAAAAAGTCCAATTTAACTTACATTTTGGATATGCAGGGGGTAATTAGGTTCAGCGTTGACCATGATGCAGAAGAAGGAGAGATCATACACTGCATGTCCAAAGAGCAGATTGCAGAACTATTTGAGATGAATCCTGATGACATTATGTCTGACGAATCTACGTCTGCTTCTGATGTTAATCCTCCTGATTCTGAAGATGATGATGATGAGATAGAGTTCGAGCAAAATGTTGATTCAACAGAACCTATCTATCAGTCAAATGATTTTCAAGATCTTCCAAATGACGATGCCATGTTTAATGTAAATGATGAAGATCTTACTCGGAAGTTAGAGAAACTTCCAGCAGCTAGTCAAGCTACTCAAGAAGAAATGAATGTCAAGAAAGCTGAGTGGCTTCAGGCTATGAAAGAATGTTTTCGTCCACCTCGTCAAGTTGTCCAACCTGCTTATACGAAGTGTTACTCCTTAAAGGGTGCAAAGACTGAAGGTCGGATTATAAGTTGGGCATACTTGGAGGATTTGAATGTCTATGCGGTCAAGAGAGAAAGAGGCATAGATTATTTCCAACGCGCTCACGATTTGAAGACGCTGCCATATTTTGACATGATGCAGTTGGCTCGTCTTACGTTGCTATACAGTGAGAAAGATGACAAAGCAACTTGGTTGGAGAAGCAGCTTCACTTTGAATTCAGAAATAAGTGGAAATTCCTAAGGCCGCAGTATCCACAGATTACCTACACCAAGAATCGGAAAACAGGTAAATCTATGAAACATGTCAAGTATCAAGCGCCTAAAGTGATGGAGAAGATTCCACTACGAAAAATGCAAGTTGGTTTTCATCAAAGATTCAAGTGGTGGTATTATGATTATAGAACCACTGAAGCTGTACTTGTGTTAGAGCGTAGAGGTGTTTGGGAAACTGTGCGAATTTTTGATCTGATGTGGATTAGAAATTTGACAGATGATGATATTTACGCTTTGTATCTGTGTCCTATATTCTGTGAAGTCATCGATATGGATCAAGCGATGCGTTTCAACAAGGTTGTACGTGTGTGTTTCGCTTACAAGATCCATGCATAAGAGGACAGATCAAAGACGTGTTTTGGGAAGCAGCAGAGATTTTTGAAAGACTGAAAACATAGAATCTAGTTCCTAGGGGGAGTTTGTAGGTGCATTTATGTAGTTACTAGATTCGTATGTAATTAACGTTTATATCAGTCTTTGTATTGTTTGATTGAATATTACTATTGAATGTTTGATTGATTATATGCTTGAACGTTTACGTTGTTATGAATTAATCAAATATGTGTTTTGTGATGTTTTAATAATATTCAGACTCATTCGCACGGATAAGGATGATATCCGTGCACATGAAGATTACATTCGCACGAATCAGTTAAGTAAACAAAAGGGTTTATTAACAAGTTACATTCGTACGGACGAGGATGATGTCCGCACGAATAGGATCTCCTTCGTACGGATGAGATCACATCCGTACGGATGAAAAGTTGGGCCTATATATACCCAGCTAGGTTTCTGCATTACGTAAGGTTTTGGCTAGGGTTTTCACATTCGTGCCGAATTGCTGCTGCTATGTTTTCTGGTATTCCAAAGTGTTTATAACGTATAAACAATCATCCGAATAGTCTTCCTTAGGTCCGATCGTATCAACAATCGTTGGTTTGATTCCGTTTCCGAAGGTTATATATTCGCTAGATAATCGATAGGTTATTTCCGCTAGTCTATTGATATAACGTTGACGTATTAAGATCCATACAACCCCTACAGTTGGCGTTCCTCGTCTTTTATCATTGTCTGAAATAATACGTAATTTTTGAAAATAAGGTACGTTGTAATATGAATTAGAGTTTTAATGAAAATAACCCTTTTAAAAAGTAAAATGTTATACCTTATCAATAACCATCGTTAAATTTAGGAAATCACCTAAAAATTTAAGGAGATCTCATATCGTTTTTAACATGTGTCTTATAGGTTTTATTTTGACCATAAATTTACGTTTACGATTAATTTGTGTGATTATTACGCACAATTTGTGATGAATTGGTGTGACATAATAAGATAAGTTGGGTGGTGAAATACTGTATATTGATTACGGATTAGGTATGAAAAACAACATATTTATATAATTAAAACCTGTAAATTATGAAAAAATGTTATTAAAGTATAGATAAATTATAAATTCTTTTTAGAGAGAATGTCACAAATCGTCCTTGTGGTTAGGCTGTTTTTCACATATCGTCCTTTTGAAGAAAAGTTAGCACAGTTCATCCTTTTGTTTTTTAAAATTATCGTCTGTGATCCTTCCGTCAAAATTCTGTTAATTTAATCCGTTAAATGGCCCCCACATGAGGGTAAATATGTCTTTTTAGGTGTTATCTTCTTCATCGCCAAACTCCTGCAACCTGACAAACGGCGTCGTTTCTATAAATATCATATTATATATATATATATATATATATATATATATATATATATATATATATATATATATATATATATATATATATATATATATATATATATATATATATATATATATAGGGGAGGGTTCAATAGAGATCCTCTTTTTGCTAGAGATCCAGAGATCACATTCATAGCCACACAAATTCATTAATCCATCAAACACACGGAGGGGTAATATGGTCTTTTTACCTTTTTATTTCTTTTAACTCCACGCGCCCCTAAAAGACTCTCACACACACACACATTGTATTAATTTAGCACTCATCTCCATCACTTTCTTCATCACCAGGCTCTTAACTCCATTCTCCGCCGTCGATCGATTCGAATCCAACGGTGATCCTTTCTCCGGCGACGGCGGTGTAATACGGTGGCCTAGCCGTGGATATGGATCGTATATTGATTTTAAGATCTATGTTTACGATGAAAATGAAATTGATGGAATTAAAATGTTGTTGTATGGAAGAGACGGTAAGATCTCGCCGGAATCGTGTGTTAAAGGACAGTGGGGAACTCAGGTGAGCTGATTTTGAGTTTTTAAGCTTACGACGTCGTTTTAAGGAATTTGAATTAAATTGATTTGTTTTTGTTCTGATTTTGTTATTTGATTTGTTGCTGTTAAATTGAAATCATACTTTGATTTATGGCTTATTCACTGTTCCTCTTTGCTAAACCTTGTCTTTAGTCTGCTTATATGTTTTAGTCTAATGATTCACCTCTGTTGGTTTTCTTCAAATGCTAAAGGCGACTTCTGTTAATGCTAGAAAATTTATGTGTCAAGGGTGTGCAACTGGGATAGAATGAAATTTTTTTTCCAAAGTATCCTTGATAAGTTTTTCTTAGTGGCTTTTGTGAAATAGTAACGAATACATCTTGTCATGGGCACAGGTGCCATATTATCTATAGTAATCACCTGTGATTGTATTAATTTAGTGCCTTAAATGTCATAAAAAATGTTTAGTAATCAATTGTGATTCTAAAGTTTTTACATTAAGAACTGTTTATAATTTAGTGGCTTAGTACCTTGATGTAAAATGTCACCAAAATGTTTAGTAATCACCTAGTAATCACCTGTGATTTTATTAATAATGTGCCTTAGTATGTTGATGTAAAATGTCACAAAAATGTTTAGTAATCACCTGTGATTTTATTAATAATGTGCCTTAGTATGTTGATGTAAAATGTCACAAAAATGTTTAGTAATCACCTGTGATTTTATTAATAATGTTCCTTAGTATGTTGATGTAAAATGTCACAAAAATGTTTAGTAATCACTTGTGATTTTATTAATAATGTGCCTTAGTATGTTGATGTAAAATGTCACAAAAATGTTTAGTAATCACCTATGATTTTATTAATAATGTTCCTTAGTATGTTGATGTAAAATGTCACAAAAATGTTTAGTAATCACCTGTGATTTTTTTAATAATGTGCCTTAGTATGTTGATGTAAAATGTCACAAAAATGTTTAGTAATCACCTGTGATTTTATTAATAATGTTCCTTAGTATGTTGATGTAAAATGTGACAAAATGTTTAATAATCACTTGTGATTTTATTAATAATGTGCCTTAGATTGTTGATGTAAAATGTCACAAAAATGTTTAGTAATCACTTGTGATTTTATTAATAATGTGCCTTAGTATGTTGATGTAAAATGTCACAAAAATGTTTAGTAATCACCTATGATTTTATTAATAATGTTCCTTAGTATGTTGATGTAAAATGTCACAAAAATGTTTAGTAATCACCTGTGATTTTTTTAATAATGTGCCTTAGTATGTTGATGTAAAATGTCACAAAAATGTTTAGTAATCACCTGTG
The DNA here is from genome assembly GCA_910822075.1 of Senecio squalidus. Classification (NCBI taxonomy): domain Eukaryota; kingdom Viridiplantae; phylum Streptophyta; class Magnoliopsida; order Asterales; family Asteraceae; genus Senecio; species Senecio squalidus. Next base: position 52,332,814 of record CAJVGC010000591.1, read on the forward strand.
ATTTTATTAATAATGTTCCTTAGTATGTTGATGTAAAATGTCACAAAATGTTTAATAATCACTTGTGATTTTATTAATAATGTGCCTTAGATTGTAATATTAACAATCAATTGTAGATGATGACGCTAATTTCAAAAGAAGCTATTGAAGAAAGAGGGAATTCAACAACCAACAATAATTTAATATGTTACTTTACTAGTTGAATTTTATTTGAAATGAGTAGACAAATATTTTGTTTGAGAATACTTTCGGTTTGGTGTATTTTCTTTGAACAATAACTATGTCACATGTGATTTTATTAAATTAAGTCACTAAATATCTTAAATGTAATTTTGTAGTCAACAAATTGTAAAGGAAAATCACCTGTGATTTAGTGCCTTAATACCTTAATACATTTAAGGTTCTTAATTTAGTGTCTTAGTACCTTGATGTAGAATTTCATCAAATGTCTAGTAATCACCTGTGATTGTATTAATTTAGTGCCTTATATGTTGATGTAAAATGTCATCAAAATGTTTAGTAATCACCTGTGATTTTATTAATAATTTTCTTTAGTATGTTGATGTAAAATGTCACCAAATGCTTATTTAATCACCTGTGATTATGTAGTTTTTACATTGAGAAACTGTTTATTATTTAATGTCTTAGTATGTTGATGTAAAATGTCACCAAATGCTTATTTAATCACCTGTGATTATGTAGTTTTTACATTAAGAAACTGTTTATAATTTAGTGCCTTAGTTCTTTTGATGTAAAATGTAACCAAATGTCTAGTAATCACCTGTGATTTGCTTTTTAAAATCATAAACCCTACATATTCTAATTTACAACCCAATAAAATAAATGATTTGCTTTTTAAAATATATTTTAACTTTTAAAGAGAGAGAAAGTATGAAAAGGTGACATTTCAACTTTTACAGAGAGAGAAATGTCACCTTTTCATACTTTTAAAGAGAGAGAAAGTATGAAAAGGTGACACAAAAGCAAAAAGACAAAAAGACAAAAGTGAGGAAAAGCGCGTGGGAGTAAAAAAAAAAGGAAAAAGGTAAAAAGACCATATTACCCCTCCGTGTCTTTTCCTTATAAATTCATTAAAGTCAACTTTTAATCTCAGCCACACAATTTAGGTGATCTTGTGGCTGAGAAGGGGATCCCTGAATCTCTAGCAAAAAAGGCATCCCTATTGAACCCCAATCTATATATATATATATATATATATATATATATATATATATATATATATATATATATATATATATATATATATATATATATATATATATATATATATATATTCTGTATCTATATATTATAACTTCCACCTTGTCAGTTACATACGCACTAAAAATGAAACTGTATCTATAACAAATTAGCATATTAGTTTGTTACATTTCCGTTCCATTTCCCTCCGTTTTTTCTCTCTCACATACTTAATCACTTCACTGTGTGTAATTCTCCAAGCTTAATTCATCCAATTGAATAATAAATAATCTAAAATCAATAATCAATCATACAGCTCGAATCAGTGAAGATGCTGGATCTCAATTTCGTTAACAAAACTGTTCAATCGGAGTTTTATTCCAGTACTTCAGTTTCCTCCGACGTATTCAACGATCAAATCGTCACCGTTGACGACGACGACTGTGTATCGTACAGTGATGGAGTCGGAGAGTCCGTTGATTTGATTACGCGCCAGTTTTTTCCGGTTTGTAGTAACTCGGAGATGGAGGAGTTAGGTTGTGGATTGATGACGTCATCGGTGAAGGAGATTGGAACGGATTGGTTGAATTTAAAGGTACCGGAATCTATGGTGAAGATGCCGGTGCAGAAGGTGAAGAAGAGTCGACGTGGACCGCCGTCTAGAAGCTCACAGTACCGTGGAGTGACGTTTTATCGGAGGACTGGTCGTTGGGAGTCACATAGATATGGGTTATTGGGTTGGAGGCACATAGAACCAGTGCTTGACAAGATATGGGTTATTGGGAGTCACATAGAACCAGTGCTTGACAAGATTGACTCGGACCTAAAAAGACATATTTACCCTCATGTGGGGGCCATTTAACGGATTAAATTAACAGGATTTTGACGGAAGGATCACAGACGATAATTTTAAAAAACAAAAGAATGATCTGTGCTAACTTTTCTTCAAAAGGACGATATGTGAAAAACAGCCTAACCACAAGGACGATTTGTGACATTCTCTCTTCTTTTTACGTGCGTACCTTATATATTCCTACAAAGTTAGAATGACATTATTTTATTGGATTACAGATGACGTAGCCCGTAGGTATCAAAAGATCCTAACAAGAGATAAAGTTTAAACCTTTTCATGTAAACATTTTGGAGTGGCGAGAGAAATGGCTCGTATAGAATTAAGAGATACTCCGATTAGGACACAAAATGTAACGTCTATATAAACGAAATTTATTTGCAGCAACAACATTATATCCAACTGAAAATATGCATGTATAAGAAAAGAAAACATATTTGTACACGAAATTAGTAACATTATAAAACTTAGATATTATGAAATTATTAATGTGTGAAAAAACATACAATTACAAAAATTCATGGACAAAATTTAACATGAATGACTTAATGTTCTTTGGGTCGACAAGTAAACAAAAGAAGTACAAATTACAACATAGGAAGCGAATTAGTGAAAGATGTTAATCTCCCACATCTCTATTTTTGTGCACGTTAAGATGGTTAAAAGAAACAAACATTTCGTGAAAGATGAAGAAGCTGAGCATGGCGGTCAAATCGAAAGTGTAGGGAAGAATACCGCTAAAGATTGCAAATCCAAAAAAGGTTGTGAAAAGAAAAAGAATCTTGCTATTTAAATAGGACATACTTCACAAGTTAAGATCATTTTTTTGACCAAGATGATGGAAGGAGGGATAATGTCACACCCCGCTCAGACAGAAACCCGAGATGTACAGTGAATATAGTATCATAGATTCAAATGTTACATTAAACATAAGATAACAATACAATCATCAATAGATTAAATAAGATTTGATTACAAGGTTTACAATAATCCGAATCAAATTACAAAATAGAACTACAGAGTTTTGGATACTACGGGAACTAATACAAATCGAATGAAAAGTTTCAAATAACAAATATCCAAGTAGTCAAGCAAAAGCATAGCTGCAAATAAGTGTAACCTCAAATTCCTGAAAAGCGTTAAAAGAGACGTCAACAATAATGTTGGTGGGTTATTCGTATTTTCATAAAAACACGAAAATATAAGAGTTTAATAAGTTTTGACCCAATAAAATCAGTAATAAGACGGTTAGACCATAGTGATAATATATCTTGAATCAGGAAATCTAGTAAGATCTATGTAGAGCCCTAGATATCGTTTGCACCTGAACCTTACATCAAATAGGCAACCGAAAACCCTCTACCTTAGTGTGTCAAACTAAAGCAATATCACGAAAGTAAACCGGTCATAACGTCGACCCCTAGGGACCGCACAAAGGCTAGAATCCCATAACAGCGACGAGGGTTTATAAAACCCCTGTAGATCTATATATACGCACCGATGGCTCTAAAAGAGTGAACAGGTTTGCAGTGAGGGCCTTATACTACCACCATGTCGTATAAGTAAGGGACACTTAAATCTAAAGGCAACATAACCTACCAGCCTAATCAAAATACATAATATAAATATTTGACAACACTTAACATGCCCGAGTTAAATATAAAACAGTAAAAGGGCAACGAATAACTCACAGTCAAGCAATGAAATACGTCGGGTAATCGGGAATCAAGTGAACAACGATCCAACGCCTAAGTGCCCTAGCATAAATAAAATGATAAGTCTATGTATATCTAGTTTTGTAGGGTTGCCTTATACGATTAACGTTTTGTGATATATTAATATTATCGTTCTAAAAGTGGTATTTTGAATATAATATAACATAATTCGTGTCATACGACAAGCTATACTTTAGTTACAAAGGAGTTTGTGATTACGGTCGATTATTGGAGAAACGTACGTTTTATCGATAAGTTATACGTTTTTATCAAAATCGTGTTAATAAATGTCACATTTGAGATTGTTGTTATGTTTTGAGTTCAAAACATATGTTTAAGTAAGTATATTAGACTTTGTGTAAGAATACGCTTTAGGAATACAAATGTAGAGTTTAAGTATTGAAAACTAAATAAAAAGGAATCTGTGGCATGACTGCGTCGCATCAAGGAATGAGTGCGGCGCAATAGCCTTGTTTCACAACGTTTCTTGTTTCGCAAGTTTGTTACGTAAAAAGGTGCTTCATGACATTTTGTTACGCTAGATAGGGGTGTTACGCAGCCTTGTTATGCAGGTAAAGTGTTGCGCTAGTATGGTCAGGAGAATGCTAGTGACGGGAGTTGGGATCATATATCTAAAAAAATTTGTATTAATTTAAAATCTAGCTTATATAGTTGAAAAATGGTTAATTGGTTTTAGACTATTCACAATGGTCAGGGTAACCAGTATTACATCCGTACATGTCATATCGCCTAAAAATTAACTACAATCTCATCAACAATAATTAGTCACTTACTTTTTGTAAATCCATAATTTACTTCTAATATAAAACACACATACACAAATAACTTTTTATAATATAGACCCTAGAAAAACTTATCACTTAGTTCGTCACTAAAATTTAACTGACTGATCACTTTCCAGTTTCCACATGGAAGATTCTTCTTATAAATTAAAATGGAACTAGTGTTTGATAAATACATTCAAGATGCGATGACGATTAAATTTGTAAACCCAAATGATGTAGCGTGCGCGGAAGACTAGAAAATGGTACCTGAATACTTCGTTTATTCTTCACAGAATACCCGGAATAAACAACACAACTCACTATCCGTTGATTCTACAAAGAATACCGTATAGTGATGATAATCAAACAATTGATGATTGTATCAAAAGGATTTGATTAATAGATTTCTTAACCAAAAACAACCAGCTGTCAAAATGAGGATTACAAAACACTTAAGGAAACCTAAAAAACATAAACATAAAAACCCTTTGACTATGAAAAAGTAACAAAAATAGTCCTTCCAAACGGTCAGTGACTGCGGCGCACTGGACATCGACTGCGTCCCAGTCAATGCTGTAATCCAAGACATTCCTCTCTGAGTTCCGTCTGCGGCGAAATCACGACTTCTTAAGAAGGAACTCGTCTGTGTTATCGTTGCGTCGCACTCCCACACTACTGCGGCGCAGTGGTTTGTTGTCCAAATGCTTCACAAGTTTATCTTCGATCCGCACTGCATCATTCCCCCTGGATAACAAAGATTCGTCCGCGAATTCGAAGAGAGCTCGTCATCAGAACCAGAGGAATCCCCCACGAACGGAATCAAATGCTTAACATTAAAAACATCTGACGTATATGAATGTGACTGGGTACCTGCACACGAGACTTTCTTGGCGGCAAGTTTATTGTATTCATGAGCGGGATAACGGTCCTTTGTCAAAATTTCCCACACAAAATCCCCAACCTCAAAGTTGACTGCACGACGGGGACGATGAGCATGAGACTTATAGATAGTCATGACGTTTACCAAATGCTGGGGTGTTTGTTGGTGAACCTGGGTAAGCCGAGAAACAAAATCAGCAGCAGTGCCATGTGGACGAACTTTATCAGGAAGCGTCAGCAGATCCGACGGACCACGAGGCGAAATACCAAACACCACATAAAACAGACTAAAACCCGTAGAACGGTTAACTGCATGATTATGGGCGAATTCAGCCTGCGATAACCGTAGATCCCAAGCCTTCGACTGGTCTCCCACCAAACTACGCAACAAATTACCCAATGAGCGATTGACTACCTCTGTTTGACCATCCGTTTGAGGATGATAAGCACTTCTAAAGTTTAACTGAGTGTTAACCATGCCCCATAAGCTACGCGAAAAGTGGCTGACAAAACGGGTATCGCGATTAGAGACAATAGAAGTCGGGAGTCCATGAAGGCGATAGACGTCACGAAAATAAAGTTGAGCCACACAAACAGCATCCGAAGTCTTCTTACATGGAATAAAATGGACCATCTTGGAAAAGCGATCAACTGCCACAAATCGTTACCATGTTGTGTCCGAGGAAGACCCAGAACAAAATCCATACTAACCGCAGACCATGGTTGAGTCGGAAAGGGAAGAGGCATATAAAGACCAACATTGGTAGTAGAGCCTTTAGCCAATTGGAAAATACGACAGCGAGCCACGAACCGCCCTACCTCTTTGCGCATAGATGGCCAAAAATACGAGCTGGCAAGGAGTGTAACGTACGATCACGACCCACATGACCTTCATTACGAAGCTCCTGAATAAGGCGCAAACGCAAACTACAAGGTGGGATACACAATTGTAGTCCACGAAAAAGAAACCCTCCCTCTAATAGAAACTCCGAGGAACCGCCCTGTTGGAGTTGGAGCAAGATATGGGAAAAGAAAGGATCATCCCTGTAAAGCTCCAAGAAGGAATCAAAACCCGGCATACTAACCCAAAATTCAGTAAGAAGTGTGCTACGACGACTCAATGCATCCGCCACCCGGTTAGAAATACCCGCTTTATGTTTGATAACAAAAGTAAACTGTTGAAGATAAGAAATCCAAGAAGCATGACGATGAGAAATCTTATCATGTTGCCCCAGATGTTTAAGAGAATCGTGGTCAGTGTAAAGAACAAATTCCCGCTGAAATAAGTAGTGACGCCAATGTTTAATGGTTTGCACGATAGTATAAAATTCAACATCATAAGTGCTAAAACGTAATTTAGCCCCAAAAAGTTTCTCACTGAAATAGGCCACGGGTCTACCTGATTGACTAAGAACTGCACCAATACCCAATTTTGAGGCATCACAATGAAGTTCAAAAGGAAGGGAGAAGTCATGGAGTACCAAAATTGGGGCAGAAGTAAGACGGTGCTTAGTATCAACAAAAGCAGATTCGGCATCGGCAGTCCATAGAAACTTAGACCCTTTCATACAATCCGTAATAGGTGCCATAACGCTACTAAAATGAGGGATAAAACGTTGGTAAAAGGAATCCAAACCATGGAAACTGCGTACCTCAGTGATGGTAGAAGGGATAGGCCATGTTCAATCGTTTGTACCTTAGAGGGATCCACCTTGAGACCCGCACACGAAATAATGTATCCCAAAAAGTGGATTGTATCGGTCATAAACACGCACTTAGCGGCAACCGCATAAAACTTATCACGTCGTAGAATGAGTAGCACCTCCTGTAAATGCTCAAGGTGTTCGACATAATTCATGCTATAGACCAGAATGTCGTCGAAATAAACGACAACAAACTTGCCAATGATAGGGCGAAGGGCCTGATTCATTACACGCATGAAAGTACTCGGTGCATAAGATAAACCAAAGGGAATAACAATCCATTCATATAATCCTTCGCGTATTTTAAATGCCGTCTTCCATTCATCCCCCATACGAATACGGATCTGATGGTACCCACTTTTAAGATCTAACTTGCTGAAAACACGAGCTTTCCCCAGCTGGTCAAGTAAACCATCTAAGCGAGGAATCGGAAATCGATAACGAACTGTGATCTTATTAATAGCCCTACTATCAACACACATACGCCACGATCCATCCTTTTTTGGAGTAAGAAGGGTAGGTACAGCACACGGGCTAAAACTCTCACAAACATGCTCTTTTGCAAGTAACTCTTCCATTTGTCGACGAAGTTCTTCGTGTTCTTTCAGACTCATGCGCTAATGAGTCCGATTCGGCAAAGAAGCACCCCGGAACAAAATCAATGTGGTGTTGAATGTCACGTAGTGGTGGCAGCTCCTGCGGAAGAGACTCGGGAAAAACATCCGCAAATTCGAGCAATAAAGGGTGGGCATCGCCCAAACTAGTAGGAGATTCCATACTAGTATGCAATGAAGAAGAAGGATATAAAATTAGCATGAAAACCAGTCCGGATTCTTGCATAGCCAGTTGAAAAGGGGCACGAGCGAACAAAGTAGGTTGCTAGGGAAGTGCCGTAGGAGAAACCCCTTTATCGCCCGGATGAACTGTAGGTACTGACAAGGAAACATCTCGAGGTTTGGATGGAACTAAAACAATTTTCTTCCCCCGAAAAAGAAAAGAGTAAGTATTAGCACGACCATCGTGGTGAACGGTGTTATCAAACTGCCATGGACGACCTAGTAACAGATGACACGCATCCATAGGAACCACATCACAGTAAGTAGCGTCTTGATAAGTAGACCCTATATAAAAGGACACCAATAGACGCTTAGAAACCACAATACCCGTACCTTTCCTGAGCCATGATAGACGATAAGGTTTGGGATGTGCTTCAGTCGGAAGATTAAGTCTAGATACCGCCAGTTCAGAGATCACATTTTCACAGCTGCCCGTATCGATAATAAAGGTACACACTTTTCCTCCAATGGGGCACGTTGAGTGGAAAAGGTTGTGACATAACCACTCGTTATCCGGAGCTCGCGGAGTAAGAAATGCTCTACGTAACATCAAAAGAGGGCCAACATCCCCCGATAAATAAATCTCATCAACCTCATTCGGGTAGTCATCATAAATCGGGTGGGTAACCACCTCCTCTGTAGGGTCTTGGTCAAGTTCCTAACCCTCCGTAAATAACCCGCGGTTGGTAGGCCGAGCGTTCCTACATTCAGACTGGCGATGACCCGTTTCGCCACACTGAAAACACCGTATACCACCACTGGGGCGAGGGGGTTGAGTGTCTGGAAAAGGACGCGGAGGATCGGTGGGAGCTGTGGGGTTGGTGGAAGCGGACTGTTGTCGAAAACCCACGGTAGCCCGACGATTGAGTTGTTTCTCCGCTTGTGATGCACGTTGATGTGCTTCGGAGACAGTGAGTGGGTCAAACATATTCAAGACATCCTAAAGTTGCAAACGAAGGCCACCAATGTATCGAGAAACTAATTGAATCGGTGTTTCATGAAGATCTAAACGCGCAAGACACTCATAAAAGGCGGTGGTGTACTCATCAACTGTCTTATTACCTTATCGAAGGTTTTGTAAGCGTTGGTACAACTCCCTGTCAAACTTAAAGGGTAAAAACGCATTCCTTACGTGCTTCTTGAACTTGTCCCAACTAGTAAATTTCGCCTTACCATTACGCTTACGAACTTGTTTCAATTGCTGCCACCAAGCCTGAGCTCGTCCTTGCAATCGGATTGCCACAAGAGGTACACACCGGTCAGCAGGCACATTCGTAAACTCTAAAATTTCCTCAACTTGGGATAACCAATCAAGAAAGTCCTCGGGTTTATGGGAACCATCAAAAGAGGGAATATCCACCCTGAAACTTTGTTCCCCCTGGTCATTGTACCGTTCCGGCGCATGTGACAACCGTCCAATTTCTGGTGCATTCTATACTCTATGTCACTCTTATTGTCCGTCATTATCTTCAACTGTTCATTTACTGGAAACGCGTCAGTGTCGGAATCACACCCGGAATCGATTTATATAAGTCCTAATACCAAGAAAACACCTAATGAACTTTCCTAAGTTCATAACGTATCATATTAAAGAACTTTAGTTAACGAAAAGGTCCAACGAAACAATAACGGAAAAACAACAAAAATCAAAAATAATTACAAAATTGGATTTTAATTGCTTGTCTCGTTTTACACAACTCCTTGACCAACCATAAACGATTTTTAACACTCAATTACTGTAAGGGGTCAGTACCAACGCATCTCATTATCACACTCCACCATTTTCTTTTCAATTTCATTTTATTAAAACATAAAACACACACACACATAAACTTTCTCCCAAATCCTCTCAAAAAACTTCCCAAACTCCAGTGATTTCCAGCCCTTAAACACATCAAAATTTACCATCAAAATCGTTTAAAACACCAAGGTAAACAAGGAGGACTAAACTATTTCGGTTTTCAAGCTTTTCTACCACTTTTGGAGCTCAAATCCGGCCAAAACATCATCCACGAGATTTCATCCGGTAGATTTCTTTCATTTTACTGTTTTTATATATATAAACACTTGCATGGATGATCTATGGATTAAAAACGAGTTTTTATAAAGATTTGTAACATTTTATGGACAAAAACGATTTTTAACCGAAATAACCTTTGGATCTATAAATTTATGGCTAAAAATACTTTAGAAACTGTAAAAATGAAGTTTTATTAAGTTTGGACTTATTGCATGTCGAAATCCGTGGCTAAAATAATCGTTTTGCTCGAAAAATCACAAAAACTCAACCTGTGTGCCGTCCTTAAGGACCAGGACGACGCAGCGGGAGTATTTTGGCTCTGTGCGTTGTTCCTAAGGTCCAGGACGGCGCACAGGTCTGCCAGATTTCCCGAAAATTCATCGTTTGGACGTTTTAAGCTAATATACACCCCTGACTTTTCGTAACTATCATTTTGGGACTGAGTTTGGTAAATATATATATATTTGTGACTTGTAATGGACTTTTTGGACTTAAATGAACTCGTTAAATATGATATCGTGTTATATGTGTTTTGTGAGCGGAAATGGAACTTGGATTTTTGGATATAAAATTTGGGCGCGGAAGCGCTGCCCAAATTTCGTTAGAAAAATCCAAACCACTTCAGTGAGCAAAATTACTTGTAACGCGACAATAATAAACGTTAAATTGGACTTTCGGACGAAAAACGTAACATTAACCGTTTCGGACTATTTTGGACAATTTGGACCTTGACACTTAAAGTTTAATAAAATCTTATCTATTATATTACATAAAATAACATAATAAGATAATGACAATTGAACTATCTTGGTATCAATAGGCGTTCCGTGATTCCCGCCTCCCGTTTCCGACCGATTTCCGCATCCTTACTCTTCGCAACCCGTGAGTTAGACCCCTCTCCACTTTTGTATTTTTAAGTACTCTTTTTGGGGGAAACATGAGATCAAAATCTTTTTATGAACGATATCTTTTATGTGAAACTGCTTTATGAACTTGAATTTACGTACAATGATTTTATGATCTATTGTCTTTGGAAACCTTTATGAACTTTTGCAACTGTATGAACTTTTGTGAACTATTGGTCTATTTTGGAAACTATTATGCAACTATTGAGCCATTTTGGAAACTTTATGAACATTTGTAACTTTTATGAACTTATGCAACTCTTGTGAACTTTTGGAAACTATGGTGAAACTATTGATCTATTTTGGAAACTTTGTGAAACTATTATGCGTAAAACACTTTATTGCCCCTATTGGCCTATATTAAACTTATCGGCTTGCCCCCTAATTGGCTAAACTAGTTTATGATTACTTGTATACGAGACCAACCCTTGATGGGATTATAACGCTATTCTTAAGTGCCTACTATCATTTTTGAAACAAAATTACTTTAGTGCCCACTTTTTTTTGAAACTCTTCACACTATTAGCTTTTGAGCCGTTTAGAAATAATGGGTATCGATACTTAGGAAAGAACCGTTCCTTTCTTAGATGGCAGTCTAAGTACATGTTACTATGATCATTTATACTCCTCGTAGATAGTGCGGGGTAAGGGGCCTCACGGTTGAATAATCGGTTTAGTGTGTACACTTATGTTATAGAATGCCAAGAGGTTGATACAAGAATTCTAATTAGTTACTTATTTACGCATTTACACTCTTTTAGCGATTGACTCCGCAATTATTATTTTACTAGTACTGTTTTACTTGCATCTGTACAAACTTTAGGGTATTGTTATGCCCCGTTGCTTCAGAAGCTTTTAAAGTATATATATATTTTAAGCGATTTATCCGCTATCTTTCTTTTAAGAAAACTTTATACTTATATATACGTGTCGGAACTTTCGTTGAAACTTTTGTCGGACCCTTTGGTCAAAAACTTATAAACTGTAACTCACTCACTACGTTTTGTAGTTGACACTTTATCTCATGTTTCAGGAAAATAAGCGTAAGTTATGAAGTGCATTGCCCAGGCGGGTCAAGCCGGTTATGTGAAGTGTAATTCGGGAAGAAGACTTTTGTTATTTGGGAATTTTTATTAAAACACTTTATTATGTACTTGTTGTCTTAAACTTATGAATCTTGGTTGTATCTTTTGAACATCGGTATTTTTTCGATCTTTAATTTAAAAGACTTGAACCGTTAATTTGTAGTATAACCCGTGAAATGATTCTTTGCTCTTCCCATCTCGTGTTTCCGCTTTAGCGGGGTGTGACAGCGCATGTGGGTGTTGATCACCAAATGGGTTACCTTCTGTAACAGTGACATCATCATGAAAATTTTGGGGGTCCATGAATTCGTTCAAACGTGATTTCAACTCATCAACCTGATGCTGCAAGTCCGCGTTCAAACGGCGCAAATCATTAATCCCTTGACGTGGAGGCATGATCGGATCGTTCGTCTCTGAATACCAACTGATGTAGCGTGCGCAGGGGACTAGAAAATGGTACCTGAATACTCCGTTGATTCTTCACAGAATACCCGGAATATGTAACACAACTCACTATCCGTTGATTCTACAAAGAATACCGTAGTGATGATAATCAAACAATTGATCATTGTATCAAAAGGATTTGATTAATAGATTTCATAACCAAAAAATACTAGCCCTCAAAATGAGGATTACAAAACACTTAAGGAAACCTAAAAAACATAAACATAAAAACCCTTGAACTATGAAAAAGTAACAAAAAAAGTCCTTCCAAACGGTCAGTGACAGCGGCGCACTGGTCATCGACTGCGTCGCAGTCTATGCTGTAATCCAAGACATTCCTCTCTGAGTTCCGACTGTGGCGCAACCACCTCCGACTGCGGCGCAGTCATGACTTCTTAAGAAGCAGCTCGTCTGTGTTGCCGCTGCGTCGCACTCCCACACTACTGTGGCGCAGTGGTTGTTGTCCAAATGCTTCATAAGTTCATCTTCGATACGCACTACATCATTCCCTCCTGGATAACAAAGATTCGTTCGCGAATCCGGAGGGAGATCATCTTCAGAACCAGAGGAATCCCCTACGAACGGAATCAAATGCTTAACATTAAAAACATCCGACGTACGAATGTGACTGGGTAGCTGCACACGATAAGCATTGGAATTGATCTTCTCAACAATTTCAACAGGACCGATTTTCTTGGCGGCAAGTTTATTGTATTCATGAGCGGGATAACGGCCCTTTGTCAAAATTGCCCACACAAAATCCCCAACCTCAAAGTTGACTGCACGACGGCGACGATCATCATGAGACTTGTAGATAGACGTGGCGTTTACCAAATGCTGGTGTGTTTGTTGGTGAACCTGGGTAAGCTGAGAAACAAAATCATCAGCAGTGCCATGTGTACGAACTTTATCAGGAAGCGTCAGCAGATCCGACGGACCACGAGGCGAAATACCAAACACCACATAAAACGGACTAAAACCCGTAGAACGGTTAACTGCATGATTATGGGCGAATACAGCCTGCGATAACCGTAGATCCCAAGCCTTCGGTTGGTCACCCACCAAACTACGCAACAAATTACCCAAGGAGTGATTGACTACCTCGGTTTGACCATCCGTTTGAGGATGATAAGCACTACTAAAGTTTAACTGAGTGTTAACCATGCCCCATAAGCTACGCCGAAAGTGGCTGACAAAACGGGTATCGCGATCAGAGACAATAGAAGTCGGGAGTCAATGAAGGCGATAGACGTCACGGAAATAAAGTTTAGCCACACAAACAACATCCGAATTCTTCTTACATGGAATAAAATGGACCATCTTGGAAAAGCGATCAACTACCACAAAAATGGAATTGTTACCACGTTGTGTCCGAGCAAGACCCAGAACAAAATCCATAATGATATCAGACCATGGTTGAGTCGGAACGGGAAGAGGCATATAAAGACCAGCATTGGTCGCAGAGCCTTTAGCCAATTGGAAAATACGACAGCGAGCCACGAACCGCCCTACCTCTTTGCACATAGATGACCAAAAATACGAGCTGGCAAGGAGGTGTAACGTACGATCACGACCCACATGGCCTTCATTATGAAGCTCCTGAATAAGGCACAAACACAAACTACAAGGTGGGATACACAATTGTGGTCCGCGAAAAAGAAACCTTCCCTTTAATAGAAACTCCGAGGAAACGCCCTGTTGGAGTTAGAGCAAGATATGGGAAAAGAAACGATCATCCCTGTAAAGCTCCAATAAGGAATCAAAACCCGACACACTAACCCGAAATTCAGTAAGAAGTTTGCTACGATGACTCAATGCATCCGCCACCCGGTTAGAAATACCCGCTCTATGTTTGATAAAAAAAAAAGTAAACTGTTGAGGATAAGAAATCCAAGAAGCATGACGATGAAAAATCTTATCCTGTTGCCCCAGATGTTTAAGAGAATAGTGGTCAGTGTAAAGAACAAATTCCCGCTGAAATAAGTAGTGACACCAATGTTTAATGGCTTGCACGAAAGCATAGAATTCAACATCATAAGTGCTAAAACGCAATTTAGCCCAAGAAAGTTTCTCACTGAAATAGGCCACGGGTCTACCTGATTGACTAAGAACTGCACCAATACCCAGTTTTGAGGCATCACAATGAAGTTCAAAAGGAAGGGAGAAGTCATGGAGTACCAAAATTGGGGCATAAGTAAGACGGTGCTTAATATCAACAAAAGCAGATTCGGCATCGGCAGTCCCTAGAAACATAGACCATTTCATAATAGGTGCCATAACGCTACTAAAATGAGGGATAAAACGTCGGTAAAAGGAAGCTAAACCATGGAAACTGCGTACCTCAGTGATGGTAGAAGGGATAGGCCATTGTTCAATTGCTTGTACCTTAGAGGGATCCACCTTGAGACCATCACACGAAATAATGTATCCCAAAAAGTGGATTGTATCAGTCATACACACGCACTTAGCGGCAGGCGCATAAAACTTATCGCGTCGTAGAATGAGTTGCACCTCCCCTAGAATTTACTGGAAAATTTTGTTAAAGTGAATTTTGAATCTTTATGATGCAGGAAAGCTCTTTCTCTAGAACCAGATAAGAACAAGAAGTGTAATCTTGCAATTTGTTTTATGTATATGGACAAGATTACTGAAGCCAAGTTTCTCCTGAGTACAGTTAAAAGTTCAAACAGAATTCGTGATGCGGATGAAGAGTCGTATGCAAAGTCTTATGAGCGTGCAGTGCAAGTGATAGATGAATTGGAAATGGAGAATATGTGTCACACTAGGAATCAAATATCATTCTCATCGTTTCTTAATAAAAACAAAGAAACCGATTCCATTGACAAAGAAACAAAATGGAAACGTAGTGATTCAGATTATGGATTTAGAAATCCATATGTTTCTCCCTCTCCAGTTAATGCTACACCACGGGTCCCACTCACTTAGCCTAGAAGATGAGATTGGGAAAGAGTTGATTCTGCTGTAGGTTTTTTTAGGAAGTTACATTTTGAAAAGGCTGAAGAAGTAAATCAGAGGGACCTAATCTTCCCATATAAGAAGGCACTTTTGACATCCATTTGGTACACAGTAAATCCTTTAAATGAGGCAAACGCCAGAAAAATCCTTATGGATGCAATTCTTGTTACTGGTGCAAAGACCTCATCATAATCCTTCTTCCTAAGTGTATCCTTGTGCTTCCAATCTTGCTTTGTTCTTGATTACAATTCCTCTTTCATTCGTTTTGTACTTGAAAATCCATTTGGTCCCAAATACTCTCTTGCCACTAGGAAGAACAACCAATGTCCAAACTGCTTGAAGCTTGAACTATAGTAATTCTTCCTGCATTGCTTCAATCCATCTTGGGTCTTTAATAGCTTGTTCTACCTTCTTTGGTGTTAATTATGAGAGAAAACACACAAATGGGCACTCATTGAAACTATGGTGTAATTTTCTCCTTGTTTGGGCTGTAGAGTTCAGGTCACCAATGATTTGTTGCAATGGATAATTCTTATTGATCCTATGTGTTTTATACTGATCTTCTATTATTTCTTGAGTCAAATTGGTATCATTTTGCTATGGCAATTCAACATTTTGGGATTGAGGAGAGTTTGTATTGTCTTCTGGGTTACTACTCGTAACGACTTCCTCTACATCTGAAACACTCCAGGTGGATCAATGGTGATATATGGAAAATAGAAAAATTGTTCATGCATGTCAGATGGAGCAGTAGTAACTGACTGACCAGACTTAACAGAGTCACTAGTAGAAAAAGATTCACCAGTATTAACTGATTTACCAGTTTCAAATGGTGCACCAGCATTAACTGAGTCACCAGTTTTAACTGATTCACCAGTATTAACTGATTCATCAGTATTAACCCCATCTCCAGTTTCTTTTTCAACTTGACCTGTAAAGTAAGAATTCAATGATTTGGTTAGTTCATCAATATTAAATAACCAATCTGGTCCCTCTCCAGTAGCATTCATGGTCTTTTCATTGAAGGTCACATTTTTGCTTTCTTCCACGATTCTGTTTTTGATGTTATAGACTCTGAATGCTTTGCTTTAAGTGGAGTATCCTACAAAGAAACCTTCATTGATCTTGCTGTCAAACTTCCCTAAGTGTTCTTTGGTGTTCAAAATTGTACAAGGACACCCAAATGGTTTTAAAAAGCTTATGAGTGGCTTTCTCTTGTGAAAGAGCTCATAAAGGGTCTTTGTATGTACTTTGACGATTAATACTCTGTTTTGAACATAACATGCAGTATTCACAGCTTCTGCCCATAATGTGATGGGAAGTTTTGAATCAGCTAGCATTGATCTTGCTGCTTCGATGAGGGTTCTGTTTCTCCTCTCTGCTACTCCATTTTGCTGAGGAGTTCTTGGAGCACTGTACTGCCTCTCAATTCCCTTTTCATTGCAGAACTCATCCATTTTCTGATTCTTGAACTCAGTTCCACTGTCACACCTAATGATCTTCACTTTCTTCTCTGTCTTGTTTTCAGTTCTTGTTATGAATGATCTGAGAATGTCACATGTTTCATATTTTGAACTAAGAAAGAAAACCCATGTATATCTTGTGAAATCATCAGTGATAACCAAACAATAAGACTTCTTCCCTAGACTCATAACGTGTGTTTGACCAAAAAGGTCCATGTGCAATAAGTGCAGACTTGACAGATTTGAATTTGTATCTTTGATTTTATGAGAAGACTTATGTTGTTTACCCTTCATACATGTGAATTCCTGTTGAGGTAAACCTCTAACAAGACAATTTTTCACCAAGATGTTCATGTTTTTAAAATTCATATGACACATTCTCATTTGCCACAGTGATGATTCATAAAGTGATGCATTTGAAATAAAACAGTTTTCTTTAGTTTCTGAATCATTATTTCCCATGTCTAAACAGTATACATTATCTTTCCTAGGTGTTCTTGGTAGAATCATGCTTTCATCAACTACCTTAAACTTAGGATCAAGATTGATACATTCATTGTTTGTAAAAAGAACTTTATTCTTTTTATCACACACTTGAGAGACACTTACTAGGTTATGGTTTAATTCTTTAACAAATAATACATTTTCAAAAGTAACCTTACCATTGCTGATTGTTCCTCTACCTGTAATCTTACCACCTCTTGAATTTCTCCAAATGCAACATAGCGTCCATCATATTCAACAAAGTTTTGAAGCTTCAGCTTGTTTCCTGTCATGTGCCTAGAGCAGCCACTATCTACATGTCATGTATCTTCTTTCTTCATACCTGGCTTGCTCTGCACATGAAAAAGAGGTTAGTTTCTTTTAGGAACCCAAGCCAAGGTAGTCTTGGGTTTACCTTTTTCACTTACATAATCAAATCTTTTAAAATGATATGCAGGTTTCCTAGTCTTTTCATATAGAAAATTACTACTGTCAGAGTTACTACTGGTGAAGCTTCCATAGTTTCTACTGGCAATATTACTTTCTTTAAAGTTTGGTTTTTGATATTTTCTGTTATAATTCCTTTTGCTCACAAGCTTCTGAGCAGATCTACCAAACCTAGGTGGTGTGTTTGAACCAGTCCTATGAAATCCAATTCCATTTCGGTTATGTCTTCTCTTATACAAACAGTCTTCAGTTAAATGGTTTGTTTTTCTACACACAAGACATCTTTTAAAGAAATTTTGACCCTTTTGTTGAATGACACGTTGACTCCAGTTCCTTACATTACCTCTTACAAGCAATGCATGTTCTTGTTTAATCATGCAATTGCATTTCTTGACCTTTTGTTTTTATCCAATATAGTGCCAGTTTCTTTCTTTATAAACATGTGGTCTGTTTTTAAGATTTTGGTGAAAAGTATGACCTTGATTAGTGTTAAAATCACAATTTTTGTCTTGTGGGACAGTCTATTCTTTACTTTTCTCAGTGACTCTAGGTTTTGTTAGAGGAATCTTTCTAATCATGGGATCTGCATTAGCATTGGTATTAACTTTAATTTCTTCCTCACCTAATTCTTCACTAGTATCTAGACTTGGAGGAATATAATTGTTGTTAAAAGGTGGTGTCACATTATTGTACCCAATCCCATTCTTATTATTACTATGCCCTTGTGATTTTAGAATTTGATCAACAGTTTTTGAAGCATTCTCATACTTAGTGATGGTTAGTTTAATTTGATCATTTTCAATTTTTATTTCCTGAAATTCTTCTTCTGCTTTAATCACCTTAGCTAATGCATTATCCCTCTCCCATTTCACAATTGCTAGTTCCTCTTGATATTTAGTTTCATTCTTGAAATAAGCTATAACTTGTTGTTCAAAATTAGCAATTATTTTAGACAACTCCTTTCTTCTTTCCTCTAACTTATGTAAAGATTCACATACAAGTTTATTATGTTCTCTATAATCCCTAACTTGTTTAATGCATGCAGGAGAGCAAAGTTCAGATAATACCTCAGTTGGAATGTCATCTTCTAGAACATCAACCATTAGAGCTAGATTGGTTATTTCTTCATTAGCTTGAAAGCTCAAGTCAAACCCTAGTCCATCCTGAGTAACCAAAGCAGTAGATTTGGATGACCTTCCTTGATAGTTGTTGCTTGATCCTGCTGAATTGTGCTGAGTTGATTGCTTTTGATTGTCATCTTTGTTACTGTTTGGACATTTCCTAGCAAAATGTCCAAGTTTCTTGCATTCAAAGCACCTAACTTTGCTTTTATCAAACCCAATATTATCACTCCTGCGAACAGCAAAATTGTTTGTGCCAGTCCTTTGTATAGACCTTCGGGTTCCCACACTTAACATAGCAAACTGCCACTTCAAGTCCATCTCCTCCAGATCATTAACATTAACTTTCTCCAAGTCTTCAATTACTAGCCCAAAATTTTCATGACTAGCGAAGAACGCTTCCCTCACACTTTCATCTGAGTTTCCATTATGCTTTCCTTTTGTTTCTTTAGAGACAAACCCAGTTTCCGATGATGATCCAGCTCCCATTGTAGTAACAAATGCAGCATTCTGGGTTGAGTAGCTTGATGGTCTTTTAGCGTTTACTTCAGGTTCAAAGACACGTAACTCATTGTAGAGTTAATCAATCTCCATGGTATCAAGTGTATTACCTTGTCTATTGCTGACAGTATACATCGTCCATTCTTCTCCTAGGGATCTGAGAAACTTCCAATTGATGTCATCTTGAGCAGTATTCACTCCCATACTTGATAGCTCTCCAATTAGCTTGTTGAATCTGTCAAACGTTTGAGACAGTGTGTCTCCTTTTACAGACATGAAGTTTTCAATTGTTGCTTTAACAAGTCTTTCTGATTTCTCCTTGTGCTCGTTGTTCCCCTAAATCGTTTCTCCAAAGCTTCCCATAACAACTTAGCATCAGTAAAATTTCTAAACTGGTGTTGATATTGATTAGGTATAGCTATAATCAAGGTGCTTAACCTAACTAATACTCATACTCGATTGGGTTTCAATTGGGAACCCTAATCGTTACAATACTTTTAGAGAGAGAGACTAGAGAGAGAAACATGCACTTGTGTGTGTGTTTTGATTGATACAGTGTGAATAAGAAAACAGCTGGTTAAGGACTATTTATACTCCCTAATTACATACTCGACCTCCAACTTTGGAGTCTTTACAAACAACTCCTTCAAGTCTTCTTTCCTTCTTTTCAGCTTCCACTTAACACCAAACTTCTAGTAGTTTACATAATCAGTCCCTCAACTTTCTAAACCACTTTTAACATGCACACAACTAACCAAGTTAGATAAACCGTTAGTTTCAAGTTAGGAATGTTATCTTATTTTTCGAACATTCCCCCTCAGTCCTAACTTGAAAATGCATTGAATAAGCCCAATTTGGAACACAAATACTTATGTTGATTTGGTGGCAAACTTTTAGTAAAAATATCTGCAAGTTTTTCTGCAGATTCTACTTTCACCAGTTTGAGAACACCTTAACATACTCTTTCTCTTACACCATGTAAATCAATGTCAAAATGTTTTGTTTTCTCATGAAAAATAGGGTTATTTGCAATCAACATAGCAGCCTTGTTATCACAATGAAAATTGAGATGGGTAAGACCAGTAACTCCCATATCATGCAAAAGATTAAGCAACCAAAGTATCTCACAAGTGGCAGAAGCCAAAGCCCGATATTCTGCTTCAGCATGTGACCTAGATATTGTAGGTTGTTTTTTTACTTTTCCATGAAATAATAGAATCACCAAGATAGACACAGAAACCAGTAACGGACCTCCTAGATACTTGACATTCCATCAATCAGAATCAACATAAGCAGTTAAATTAAGACTATCAGTCTTGCATATTTGTATTCCTTGACCAGGAGCTAATTTCAAATATCTTAAAACTTTTAGAGCAAGTCTAAAATGTAATACAGTTGGTGCATGCATGAATTGAGACAAAGATTGTACTCCAAATCTAATTTCAGGTCTAATTAAAGTTAGGTAAATTAACTTACCAATTAACTTTTGATAAATTGAAACATTACTCAAACACTAACTCATTTTGTTTTCCACTTTATCAAATAATATAAAGATATTAGCTTCAAGTGGAGTATTAACAGGTTTGCTATCAAGTAAGCCAAACTCATCAATTAACTCTAAACAGTATTTTTTTTTGGACAAACACACACCCTTTTTTGTTTCAAACAATTCAATACCAAGAAAATATTTCAAATTTCCCAAATCTTTGATCATAAATTTGGTACTTAAAAACTGTTTAATAGCATCAATTTCAGTTTTAGAATTACCAAGTAAGATGATATCACCAACATAAACAAGTAACATAACAAACACATTATCTTTCTTCAAAGTATACAAAGAATAGTCAGACTTGCTTTGCATAAAGTTGTACTCAAGTAAACTAGAAGTGAGTTTTTCATTCCACTTTCTAGGTGCTTGTTTAAGACCATACAAAGATTTTTATCAAAAAAAAACCTTCAGGTAAAGACATATAAACATCTTCATCAAGTTCACCATACAAAAAAGCATTATTGATGTCTAACTGATATAAAGACCAATTATTACTAATAGCAATAGTAATTAAGCATCTTATTGTAACTATCTTAACAACAGGAGAAAAAGTTTCCTCAAAGTCAATTCCTTCCTTTTGAATATAACCCTTAGCAATAAGTCTAGCCTTATACCTTTCAATTTAAACAGTAGACTTATATTTAACTTTAAACAACCACTTACAGCCAACAATGTTTTAATCAACAGGACACTCAACTATTTCCCAAGTACCATTCCTAAGAAGGGCTTCTATTTCTAAGTTCATAGCATTAACCCAATTAGAATCGAGACAAACTTCATAAAAAGTTTTTGGATCTACATTTTTACTTAAACTAGAAATGAAGCACACAATATCCTTATTTAAATTTGAGTAATTAATGACTTTATGTAACCTATACTTATGTTTTCCCCCGGAAATTTAATCATCCCATTTTTTTAGGAACATTGGTTTTTTCTAGATGACCTTCTAAGATTAATAGTTTCATTTATATTAGAGTCATCATTATATAACACAGAGGTTCCCTTGGGATGTTCTGCATCAGCAGATTGTGATGTAGTGGTACTCAAATCTCTGGTAGAATCATCAACATTACTCTTTTTAGGAGTTGTATCACTTGAACTGCCATAAGACTGAGAGTCTGAGCCACTATTTCACTTTCAGATTCCATCCCTTCATCATTGGGACTTTTAGGAGTTTTATTATACATGCTATCAAAAAAGTTTAAAGTATTAATAGTAGTCTCATTTTCATAATAAGTAGTGTGAACTTGATCAGTGTGTTTAAAAGGATATACATTTTCATAAAACTTTACATCTTTGGAAAATATAACACACTTATGTTCAAGATTATAAAGTTTGTATCCATTTTTTACATTTGAATAACCAATGGAAACACATTTAAGATACCTACTACAAAATTTATTAGAATTGTTTAAAACAGTAACATAAGCAAGACAACCAAAACTCCTAAGATGGGACAGACTAGGTTTATAACCATATACACATTCAAAAGGGATTTACCATTTTACATAGAAAAGGGAGTCCTGTTAATAAGATAAGTAGCAGTTAGCACACATTTAGTCCACATATTAAGGGGAATTGATATCGCATATTTATACGTTTATTTCTGTGCGATATTTGGTTGTTTTTCATAGTAAACATGATGGATAGGATAGGATAGGTTTTTGCATTTAATCGTGTGGAAAAGTTGTTTTGTCTATTTATAGGTTTATATGATTGGGAAGTGGAATTGGTGGAAGAAATGAGCTTAAATGACGAGAAATGGTGATTTCTGACGAAGAGAACGAAGCCCTACACAACCAGAACGTCGCAGTATCACCTCCATCGTTTTGATCATAACTTCTTCATATGATATCCGATGTAGGTGATTCAAATTGGAGAAGAAAGAAGAAAGAGAGAGCTACACAACCAGAATTTCGAATATGGGAAAAAGGTCTCACGGTGTGACATCCTAACATCCTAGAACGACGCCCTCACGGGATTTTTAGGGTTTTTGAATTTGACTCGAACTCGATTTCCTCTTGATTTATCTCTATAAATACCAACCCAAAGACCAGTTTTCATCATCAGTTATTATTATCATCTACTGGAGCTTGAGATCTCGTTTGGAATCAAGGAAATGAGTTAGAGTCGGAGTTCGTTTACAATTCGGTCACGAAGAACGTTTTGCAACATTTTCTAGTTTGTTTTCTTCTCTTTTATTCGAGACTTTTTAGTATGTTTTATTCATTGTTTGCTGTTTATTTAGACTGAATAAAGAGTAGCTAAAACATCTTTATGCTTGTTTGATTAATGGATCTTGTTTGACGTTAATGTTGGAGTTATTGATTGTTTAGGTGTTTATGTTTAATCGTTGATCCTTAATTGTTTGTGTTTTGATATATTACTATAAATTGTTTATATTCAGATTAGTTAATCCATATTCTAGGTATTCGAGAGGAATCTAGATAGATAAATTAACTTGTATGAAATAATCGGTCGGTCTATAATCGGTTTAAAATTATTAGGATTCGAGAGGACCTAGTAATAACAATTTAGGTAATAAAACGTGAACGAGTAAGTCTATTTGTTAAGATTCGAGAGGACTTAATAATTAGAGAAGTTATTCGAGAGGAAATTTTATAAGGTTAAATTATAGAACACCGGCTTGTTAATTAATGCTTAATTGTGGATAATTATAACTGTATTCGAGAGGAACATTATAATTTGAAGTAGTTAAAGTTAGTGAAATATTCGAGAGGAGTTTTGCTATATATAAGAAGTTAAATATACATTCAATTTCGTAAACATAATTAGAAAACAAGTGAAGTGTCAAACGAGTATACTTTTTAATTATTTGATAACAACCAATTACTTTTATTAAATCGATTTTATAATCACTCTTTAGTTTAAATAGTTAATTAATCGTGACAACAAAATCCCAAAAACAAACAAGTATTATTAATTCGAAGTTAAAAGCTAAATTAGTCCCTGTGATCGAACCTTTACTTACTTAAAGCTATATTATATACAAATAGGTTCACCGCCTATAAGTGTGTAATTAAGTCTAATAGTAGGTCAAGTTTTATAAACTAGATTTTACACATCAAGTTTTTGGCGAATATTTTGGAAACGGAACTCGGGGAAAGGAAAATATTTTGCAGGAATTCGATTATGTCGGAAGTGATACATCCTGGAGCGAGTTTAAGACGAAGGAACTCGATGTCAATAGATATGATGACCGAGGAGATGAAGGTATATTATTTTCCGAGGCTCGAGAGTGGCATGACGCTTGGGTAAAGCGGAATAAGATGCTCGATGTTGGAAAGGAAGCATTTCTTTTTGGCGATCATTTTGGACATGATTCGGAGGAAGAATCAGTATTTTTTGGAGAACACGTGGGAAAGAAAGGAGAGAGAAATCTCGACCTTTACATGAGGTCGTAAGTGGAAGCATATCGAGTCAAGCTAAGGACTCATTTCGAAAAAATTAGCGCTTCTCGGGAGGCAACCCGGGTTTTATTTTCCCTTTTTCGTTTTGAAATGTTTCCATGTTCTTTTATTTTTATTTCTTATTTAGTATTCGGTATTTTTAACATTCTCTTTTGCAGTTTCAGTTTTTAGCTACCAAGAAAACCAACGAAAAAAAACCAAAAAAATTGTAAAATTTTGTAAATTTTTGTAAAGTTATTGTTTACCGTTTTCCCCTATTAGACTTTAAAATAGTCTACTATTTTTACTATTATTTTTATTCCGTCGTAATTTGTAATTTTTATTTTTAGTTTTTATTTTTCTTTTATTATTTTAATATTTGTGTTTAGTTTTTCTTTTTAGTTTTTCATAGACTGGCGGTCAGTTAAGTAACCGGGTTTTGAGTCTGGCATTCAGCAAAGCGTTTCAACGAGAAATTTTCGATATATACAAACCGGGTTCTACCTTGGTACTTTTCTTATTTTGTACTTATTTTTTCTTTTTAGATTTTATTTTTGTAATTTCCCTTAGGTTTGAGTCGTTAACACATTCGGGACAATGTGTTACTTAAACTTTAAGCATAACCTAGCGCATTTGATACCCTACTCGATTAAATAGTGAGAAAATTTGAGCCTTTGAAAGCATTCATTATCAATGCTAATTTTTCGTTTCTTGAATATGCCGATGGTTGATGACTTTAGAACTTGACATTGTTATACATTTCGAGACCACATATGAGCATTACATTAGGGTAACTTAGTGTAATTTGGTACAACGATAGGGGGAAATTAGGATTAACCCATTTGTTAGCTTTTTCGTTTCTTATATTTTCCGCCTAACCCTTGTAACACTTATTTTTAGTGTTAGAAACTCTAGTAAAACCATTTTGCGCCTATACCTTTTCGTTTGTAAACACTACTATATATTTTGTACACTCGCCTTATTTTCGTTTCATTTTTAGATTAGATCCGAACTTAAATTATGATTGCTATTATGTTTGAAGTGAAGTTTAGAAGTTATTAAGGCATGAAGAAAGTTATATTATTAATGCCTTGGTATGTTTTTTGTAATATTTAGAAGTAAAGTGAAAAAATAGAAAAATAGCCTTTTGAGCATGTTATCTTACCAAACGAAGAATATTATTGTAAGACATGTACTAGGCTGAAAGAAAAGTGAATTGAAAAAAAGAAAAAAATAAAAAAAAAAAAAAAAAAAAACAAAAGCGAAAAATAATTAGTTGTAGAATTAAAAGAATTAGTGTATATTGAGTTTTGTATAGTTAAAGTTGAAGAAGAAGATTACGCAATTCGGTTCGCTAAAGATTTTATGAGTTCGGATTTAATCTAGGTTTTTATTTTTACCCTTTTTACACTCTATTATATATTTTCACATGCCTATACCTGTATATTACTGTGACAACCCACAAAAATCCAGGTTCACACCGACTAAATTCTTTTAACACTATTATTCAACTTGTATATGTTTTCAATTATGTACGACCGGTAAGTCACACTATGCATAAAGAATGCTTAATAACTATCTCTAAACATATACGGATACCGGAATTAGGTATACGGGATTCGCTTTACGTAAACGTATATATTTTTACAACTATATTTCTAGTCCAACATGAAAGGAATAAAACTCTAACTTTGCATTCACCACCTTTGCATGAATTGTTGCATGCATGTATTATGACTTTTTCAACTTGCATAAACCACCCACTAGACATCAAAAACAAGCATGTAAACCCTAGACTATAGAAAATTCTCATTTTCTCCCCCTCCCCATTCCCTCCTATGATTCTCCTTGAATTCTAACCAACTTGGTTACTTGGTTACTTGTTTGACTAAGATTGGAAACTTACATACACCAACACCTCCCATACCAATCACTTACACACTTACACCACCATACCAATCAATGACCTCAAACTAGGGTTGAAACAATCACTAACTAAGGTTGAAACCTAACCCAACTCACCCTCTATAAATAGAATGCCTTAGCATTCATTTATCCTTGCTCAAAACTCACAAATCACCTCCCCACTCTCTCTCTAAAATTGGCAAAAGGAAAGAAGAAGAAAGAAATCACCAACACACATCAAAACCCTAGTTCTAAGCTTTGATCATAAAGAAGAAGCATCAAGTCTTGCATTCATATACATTTAGGTATGTTCTATAAAGCCTTCTCATGCATCATATTTTCATACTTACATTTCATAAAATCTAAGTCTTTTATACAAAAACATGGGTTAAATAAAGAGAAGTTAAGTTATTTTGTTAACCGGAAACTTATACCGACTTGTAGACACTTTTTAACCATCTTAACCAAATGTTTTGGATAAACCATTTTAAACAAAAGATACTTCTATGTTTTCTGAAGATTTAGACATAAAAATCATAATTTTTGGATATGTTTAAGTTTTTTAAAAGTATTTTACGCAACAACATACGTTTCAGCTACATAAACTGTCTACACGGACTGTTTTTGGGAAATCTGGGAAAACGACCATTAAAACATAATAGGAGACCTTATCTATGTTAAAGTTAACTCAAAAACGAACGTTTCGATATAAGATTCGTTAAAAACGGATAAATATCGAGCAAGATATACAATTTTGAAGTTTGACCTAATTCCTTGACCCCCAAACTGCATACCAGCGGACCTTTTATTAAAACTGGGAAAAATGGTTTTGAATTATGACATGAGACCTGTTGCATTTGAAAGATAAATCAAATCTCTACATTTCCATAAAAAGAACACTAAAAACGGATAAACGACCAAGGAGTTATGATATTTTCAAGTTAGCATGTACTTTGAGAAAACCTTAAAACCTACTGTTAGTATTTCTGTTATAAATATCAGTAGACTTTCAATCTGGTTTCAAGGCCTAAACCATTTGAAAGGTATTTCAAACGCGGTCGTTTCTATATAAGATTCATTAAAATCGGATAAGAAACGGGTGAGATATGTTACTTTAAAGTTGGGTTAAAATTAAAGACACTTGCTGAGTTTTTATAAACTTTTATAAAAACTAACTTTTAAAACCAACTCGATAATAATAGCGATAACACAATACTAGGGAGCTTTGTATGCAATGATTCCATCTCGATATTTCGTAGTGCCGAGCTTTCTGGATTTACGATTTAAAGTGTCCTAGCTCCGTATGCGATTATAGAATGGTCTTGTATATAATGGCCCGAACGGTGTTAGTTTATTATTATCAAACCCGAACCCTAACCCTACCTTATTCATACATATACATACATTTTCATGTGCATTGGACTAGAATATAAAAACCTTAATTCCAAAACTTAATAGGTCAAGGTTAGACCTACCTTATTCTCGGATTTGAGACTCCTACGTGTTGGCTTACACACACTACCTCATTTCTTTTAGCTGGCTTGCTAAGGTGAGTTCATAGCCCCGCTTTTTACTTGTTTTTATAACATACTTGGGGTGAGATACATGCTCTTTTACTTATGGACACAAGTACTTAAAACCTTTACTAGTTGCCTAAGTTACCACTAAGCCAAAGGAAATTCCCCTATCATGAATCGTTAGTTAAGGACTTAAGCGCGATTTTATTGGATAGATCTATTAGGGTTTGACAACCCTCACCCAACGGCTAGACGATGTAACCCACGTCTACCACAACTAACTCGTGGACTCGAGTAGGGTGCTTTACTTTTAAAACTATATATGTTATTGGCTATAACATAGGAACACTTATGGGGTAAGGAACTTTGTTACGCTTCGATGTCATGAGCTTAGGTGCAACTGTAAGACTTTACTTAAACGGAAACCTTGTGGTCCACTTTATTACTAAACTAAACCTATGAATTCACCAACTTTATGTTGACTTTAGCATGTATGTCTCAGGTGCTTAGTCGAAAGGGCTTTCGACGGAGGGATATTGGGATATGACAGAGTCGCATATTTCAAACTCACGCTTTTGGGAGATTTCCCTTGCATTACCTATTTTCTTTTAAGTTATGTAATGTAAATCTTTGTTTTGTGAACTCTACTAACACTTTTCCTTAATCATGTAAAACTCTGATTTTCAATATCAATGAATGTATGTTTTTTTTAAAAGACTCATATAGAGGTCATTCGCCTATATATCATTGCTATCTGGGACCCATGAAGTCAACACCTCGAGTCTCGGGAACACGAGATTTGGGGGTGTGACAGATTGGTATCAGAGCTCTGGCTATAGCGAACTAGGGTGCATTAGTAAATGTCCTGGTCTATAACTGAGCTTTAAAACTTACTGCTTCCGCACTACTAATCTTTTATACTTTTATTATTTACGACCATTTGGGCCTTGTCACAGCATGTCTACCCCTCACTACATCATACTGTCCGACTATGAGGACGAGTACCTCCCTATACCTACTGTCGACCTATCTGGCTTCGACTCCGATATAGATACATACATTTCCTGATCCATGTTAGGATCACATGTCACTTCACATTTCTCACCTACATCTGACGACGAGATCGTCACCCATCCCGCATCGACCGTCAATGAGCCGATGGAGACCGACCCCTCCGAGGAGGAGGAGGAGCCTAGTGAGGAGGATCCCAGTGAGGAGGAGATCGAGACCACTACCACTCCTACCCCTGTTGTCGCACCACCCACTGCTCCATTGTCCCCACCCTTCTTCTACAGGAGGCATGGCACCAGACCACTCACCCGTGCCACGACTAGGAAGTACGTGAGACTACCCCGATAGGAGCTTTGTATCTACAAAATTTAAAACTTTGATCAATAATGCCCCAACTACCTTAGAAGCTAAGTATACAATAGAATTAGCAAACGGGAAATTGGTGACTACAAATAGTATCATTCGAGGTTGTACCTTAACCTTAGCCGACCACCCATTCAATATCGACCTAATACCTATTCAACTCGGAAGTTTCGACATAGTAATAGGAATGGATTGGCTATCTCTAAATCACGCCGAAATCATATGTAACGAGAAGATTTTCCGTATTCTCCGCACCGACGGGAAAACTCTCTTGATCAAGGGAGATGGGAGCCGATCAAAGTTAAGCATCATATCCAACTTAAAAACGCTGAAGTACTTACAAAAAGGATGTGACGCTTATTTGGCTTACATGACGGAGACGGAAACGAAGGAGAAACAACTAAACGACGTACCGATTGTTCGAGAATTTCCCGAAGTCTTCCCAGAAGACTTACCCCGACTTCCACCTCCAAGACAAGTCCAATTTCACATCGATTTAGTGCCATGAGCCGCACCAGTGGCTCGATCACCATATCGACTCGCTCCATCGGAAATGGAAGAATTATCCAACCAACTCCAAGAGCTACTAGATCGAGGATTCATTCGTCCAAGTTCCTCACCGTGGGGAGCACCAGTTCTGTTTTTCAAGAAGAAGGATGGATCCTTCAGGATGTGTATCGACTACAGCGAACTGAACAAGCTAACCGTGAAGAATCGTTATCCACTTCCAAGGATTGACGATCTTTTCGATCAGCTTCAAGGATCAAGTATCTACTCTAAAATTGACCTACGATCAGGTTATCATCAACTTAGAGTACGAGAAGAAGATGTTCAGAAAACCGCATTTAGAACTCGCTATGGTCACTACGAATTCCAGGTTATGCCTTTCGGTTTGACCAACGCACCGGCGGTATTCATGGATCTTATGAATCGGGTGTGTAAACCGTACCTGGATAAGTTTGTGATCGTATTCATTGACGACATCTTGATATATTCGAAAAGTAAGAAAGAACATGAAGAGCATTTGAGGTTAATCCTTGAATTACTAAAAAAGGAGGAATTGTACCCAAAATTCTCTAAGTGTGAATTTTAGATCGAGAAGGTTCAATTCCTTGGCCACGTTATCGACAGTCAAGGCATCCACGTAGACCCAGCAAAAATTGAATCCATTAGGGATTGGGCTGTCCCTAAAACCGCAACGGAAATACGCCAATTCTTAGGTCTTGCCGGTTATTACCGACGCTTCATCGAAAATTTCTCCAATATAGATAAAGCCTTGACGAGGTTGACGCAGAAAACTGAGAAGTTCGTTTGGGGTGAAGAACAAGAGTCAGCATTCCAACTATTGAAGCAGAAGCTTTGTAGTGCACCGATTCTATCATTGCCCGAGGGAACAGAAGATTTTGTGGTATATTGCGACGCATCACACAAAGGATTAGGTTGTGTGTTAATGCAAAGGGAAAAGGTTATCGCCTACGCCTCACGACAGCTCAAAACTCACGAAGAAAACTACACAACACATGACTTAGAGTTAGGAGCTGTAGTGTTCGCACTCAAGATCTGGAGACACTATTTATACGGAACTAAGTGTACAGTGTTCACATATCAGAAGAGTCTGCAACACATTCTTGATCAAAAAGAATTGAACATAAGGCAGCGTCGTTGGATCGAACTACTTAGTGATTACGATTGTGACATCCGTTACCAACCTAGAAAACCCAACGTGGTGGCAGACGCTCTAAGCCGAAAGGAGTGAGCTAAACCATTACGAGTTCGAGCTTTGGTTATGACGATTCAATCGAATCTACCCACACAAATCCGCGATGCTCAAATCAAAGCCCTTAAAGACGAAAACATAAAGAACGAAAACCTGCGAGGTATGGACAAATCATTCAAAACCAAAAGCAATGGAACCAAATGTTTTGAGGACAGAAGTTGGTTACCCCGCTTTGGAGGATTAAGAGAGTTAATCATGAAAGAATCACACAACTCCAAGTACTCCATACATCCCGGATCGGACAAAATGTACCAAGACCTCAAGATGTTGTACTGGTGGCCAAATATGAAATCGGAGATCGCTACTTTTGTGAGCAAATGTTTAACATGCTCAAAAGTAAAGGTTGAATACCAAAAACCTTCTGGATTATTAATACAACCCGAGATACCTCAATGGAAATGGGAAGGAATAGCAATGGACTTCATCACAAAGCTACCCAAAACCCCGGACGGTTACGACACTATCTGGGTAATAGTTGATCGTCTAACAAAGTCCGCGCATTTTCTACCCATCAAAGAGACAGACAAAATGGAAAAATTAACACGGTTATACCTTAAGGAAGTCGTCTCTAGGCATGGGGTTCCTGTTTCGATCATATCTGATAGAGATAGTCGTTTCACATCTAGATTCTGGCAATCATTGCAAAAGGCTCTAGGAACGCGTCTGGATATGAGCACTGCATATCACCCACAAACCGACGGCCAAAGTGAAAGAACAATCCAAACATTGGAGGATATGTTAAGAGCATGTGTCATCGATTTTGGAAAGCGATGGGATTTACATTTTCCCTTAGCAGAATTCTCCTACAACAACAGTTATCACACCAGCATCAAGGCTGCACCATTTGAGGCACTTTACGGACGAAAGTCCCGATCACCCGTATTTTGGATCGAAGTTGGGGATAGTCAACTTATTGGTCCAGATATTCTTCACGAGACCACAGGAAAGATCGTGAAAATTCAGGAGAGACTCCAAACGGCGCGCAGCCGACAGAAGAGTTACGCAGACCGAAGGCGTAAGCCACTAGAATTCCAAGTTGGAGACAAGGTGATGCTCAAAGTCTCACCATGGAAAGGCACAATTCGCTTCGGAAAGCGAGGAAAACTAAACCCCCGATACATCAGACCCTTCAAAATTCTGGAAAGAATTGGACTGGTAGCTTACCGACTCGACTTACCACAAGTACTAGACGGAGTACATAACACGTTCCACGTCAGTAATCTGAAGAAGTGCTTGAAACTCTAATAATCCCACAAGAGGAACTTCAGATTGACACCAAACTAAACTTTATCGAACAACCCGTCGAAATCATGGATCGTGAGATCAAACAACGTCGACAGAGTCGAATACCCATCGTACAGGTTCGATGGAATTCCCGTCGAGGACCTGAATTCACTTGGGAACGAGAGGACCAGATGAAACTCAAGTACCCTCATCTCTTCTCAGACACCCAACCTCCAGAACAAACCAACTAAATTTCGGGACGAAATTTCCATAACAAGGGGAGACTGTGACAACCCACAAAAATCCAGGTTCACACCGACTAAATTCTTTTAACACTATTATTCAACTTGTATATGTTTTCAATTATGTACGACCGGTAAGTCACACTATGCATAAAGAATGCTTAATAACTATCTCTAAACATATACGGATACCGGAATTAGGTATACGGGATTCGCTTTACGTAAACGTATATATTTTTACAACTATATTTCTAGTCCAACATGAAAGGAATAAAACTCTAACTTTGCATTCACCACCTTTGCATGAATTGTTGCATGCATGTATTATGACTTTTTCAACTTGCATAAACCACCCACTAGACATCAAAAACAAGCATGTAAACCCTAGACTATAGAAAATTCTCATTTTCTCCCCCTCCCCATTCCCTCCTATGATTCTCCTTGAATTCTAACCAACTTGGTTACTTGGTTACTTGTTTGACTAAGATTGGAAACTTACATACACCAACACCTCCCATACCAATCACTTACACACTTACACCACCATACCAATCAATGACCTCAAACTAGGGTTGAAACAATCACTAACTAAGGTTGAAACCTAACCCAACTCACCCTCTATAAATAGAATGCCTTAGCATTCATTTATCCTTGCTCAAAACTCACAAATCACCTCCCCACTCTCTCTCTAAAATTGGCAAAAGGAAAGAAGAAGAAAGAAATCACCAACACACATCAAAACCCTAGTTCTAAGCTTTGATCATAATGAAGAAGCATCAAGTCTTGCATTCATATACATTTAGGTATGTTCTATAAAGCCTTCTCATGCATCATATTTTCATACTTACATTTCATAAAATCTAAGTCTTTTATACAAAAACATGGGTTAAATAAAGAGAAGTTAAGTTATTTTGTTAACCGGAAACTTATACCGACTTGTAGACACTTTTTAACCATCTTAACCAAATGTTTTGGATAAACCATTTTAAACAAAAGATACTTCTATGTTTTCTGAAGATTTAGACATAAAAATCATAATTTTTGGATATGTTTAAGTTTTTTAAAAGTATTTTACGCAACAACATACGTTTCAGCTACATAAACTGTCTACACGGACTGTTTTGGGAAATCTGGGAAAACGACCATTAAAACATAATAGGAGACCTTATCTATGTTAAAGTTAACTCAAAAACGAACGTTTCGATATAAGATTCGTTAAAAACGGATAAATATCGAGCAAGATATACCATTTTGAAGTTTGACCTAATTCCTTGACCCCCAAACTGCATACCAGCGGACCTTTTATTAAAACTGGGAAAAATGGTTTTGAATTATGACATGAGACCTGTTGCATTTGAAAGATAAATCAAATCTCTACATTTCCATAAAAAGAACACTAAAAACGGATAAACGACCAAGGAGTTATGATATTTTCAAGTTAGCATGTACTTTGAGAAAACCTTAAAACCTACTGTTAGTATTTCTGTTATAAATATCAGTAGACTTTCAATCTGGTTTCAAGGCCTAAACCATTTGAAAGGTATTTCAAACGCGGTCGTTTCTATATAAGATTCATTAAAATCGGATAAGAAACGGGTGAGATATGTTACTTTAAAGTTGGGTTAAAATTAAAGACACTTGCTGAGTTTTTATAAACTTTTATAAAAACTAACTTTTAAAACCAACTCGATAATAATAGCGATAACACAATACTAGGGAGCTTTGTATGCAATGATTCCATCTCGATATTTCGTAGTGCCGAGCTTTCTGGATTTACGATTTAAAGTGTCCTAGCTCCGTATGCGATTATAGAATGGTCTTGTATATAATGGCCCGAACGGTGTTAGTTTATTATTATCAAACCCGAACCCTAACCCTACCTTATTCATACATATACATACATTTTCATGTGCATTGGACTAGAATATAAAAACCTTAATTCCAAAACTTAATAGGTCAAGGTTAGACCTACCTTATTCTCGGATTTGAGACTCCTACGTGTTGGCTTACACACACTACCTCATTTCTTTTAGCTGGCTTGCTAAGGTGAGTTCATAGCCCCGCTTTTTACTTGTTTTTATAACATACTTGGGGTGAGATACATGCTCTTTTACTTATGGACACAAGTACTTAAAACCTTTACTAGTTGCCTAAGTTACCACTAAGCCAAAGGAAATTCCCCTATCATGAATCGTTAGTTAAGGACTTAAGCGCGATTGTATTGGATAGATCTATTAGGGTTTGACAACCCTCACCCAACGGCTAGACGATGTAACCCACGTCTACCACAACTAACTCGTGGACTCGAGTAGGGTGCTTTACTTTTAAAACTATATATGTTATTGGCTATAACATAGGAACACTTATGGGGTAAGGAACTTTGTTACGCTTCGATGTCATGAGCTTAGGTGCAACTGTAAGACTTTACTTAAACGGAAACCTTGTGGTCCACTTTATTACTAAACTAAACCTATGAATTCACCAACTTTATGTTGACTTTAGCATGTATGTCTCAGGTGCTTAGTCGAAAGGGCTTTCGACGGAGGGATATTGGGATATGACAGAGTCGCATATTTCAAACTCACGCTTTTGGGAGATTTCCCTTGCATTACCTATTTTCTTTTAAGTTATGTAATGTAAATCTTTGTTTTGTGAACTCTAGTAACACTTTTCCTTAATCATGTAAAACTCTGATTTTCA
Organism: Senecio squalidus; assembly: GCA_910822075.1. Classification (NCBI taxonomy): domain Eukaryota; kingdom Viridiplantae; phylum Streptophyta; class Magnoliopsida; order Asterales; family Asteraceae; genus Senecio; species Senecio squalidus. The sequence continues at coordinate 52,367,925 of CAJVGC010000591.1, forward strand.
ATATCAATGAATGTATGTTTTTTTTAAAAGACTCATATAGAGGTCATTCGCCTATATATCATTGCTATCTGGGACCCATGAAGTCAACACCTCGAGTCTCGGGAACACGAGATTTGGGGGTGTGACAATTACAACCTGAATAAAAGACCTCGTTTAGTTGTACCTAGACTCTAGTGGTGGATATTTGATTCTTTATCAAGCCTATGATAGAATATTCACCATCACTGAGCAGTTGAGCGATTCTACAGAATACGTTACACACCTTTTAGATTAGTTTGAGAGTTTGTGTGATTTACTTGCAATAAAATTCGTGAGATGTTTAGTTATTTAAATTTAATTTGGCTTTGATATTTGTTTTTAACACACTTTTTGTTTGAGGGCAAGCAAAAGGTTAAGTTTGGGGGGACCTGATATCGCATATTTATACGTTTATTTCTATGCGATATTTGATTGTTTTTCATAGTAAACATGATGGATAGGATAGGTTTTTGCATTTAATTGTGTGAAAAAGTTGTTTTGTCTATTTTATAGGTTTATATGATTGGGAAGTGCAATTGGTGGAAGAAATGAGCTTAAATGACGAGAAATGGTGATTTCTGACGAAGAGAACGAAGCCCTACACAACCAGAACGTCGCAGTATCTCCTCCACCGTTTTGATCATAACTTCTTCATACGATATCCAATTTAGGTGATTCAAATTGGAGAAGAAAGAAGAAAGAGAGAGCTACACAACCAGAATTTCTAATATGGGAAAAAGGTGTCACGGTGCGACGTCCTAACATCCTAGAACGACGCCCTCAGGGAATTTTCAGGGTTTTGGAATTTAACTCGAACTCGATTTCCTCTTGATTTATCCCTATAAATACCAACCCAAACGACCAGTTTTCATCATCAATTATTATTATCATCTACTGGAGCTTGATATCTCGTTTGGAATCAAGGAAAAGAGTTAGAGTCGGAGTTCGTTTACAATTCGGTCCCGAAGAACGTTTTGCAACTTTTTCTAGTTTGTTTTCTTCTCTTTTATTCGAGACTTTTCAGTATGTTTTATTCATTGTTTGCTGTTTATTTAGACTTAATAATGAGTAGCTAAAACATCTTTATGCTTGTTTGATTAATGAATCTTGTTTGACGTTTATGTTTGAGTTATTGATTGTTTAGGTGTTTATGTTTAATCGTTGATCCTTAATTGTTTGTGTTTTGATATATTACGATAAGTTTTTTATATTCAGATTAGTTAATCAATATTCTAGGTATTCGAGCGGAATCTAGATAGATTAATTAACTTGTATGAAATAATCGGTCGGTCTATAATCGGTTTAAAATTATTAGGATTCGAGAGGACCTAGTAATAACAATTTAGGTAATAAAACCTAAACGAGTAAGTCTATTTGTTAAGATTCGAGAGGACTTTATAATTAAAGAAGTTATTCGAGAGGAAACTTTATAAGGTTAAATCATAGAACACCGGCTTATTAATTAATGCTTAATTGTGGATAATTATAATTGTATTCGAGAAAAACATTATAATTTGAAGTAGTTAAAGTTAGTGAAATATTCTAGAGGAGTTTTGCTATATATAAGAAGTTAAATATAGATTCAATTTAGTAAACATAATTAGAAAACAAGTGAAGTGTCAAACGAGTATACTTTTCCATTATTTGATAACAAACAATTACTTTTCTTAAATCGATTTTATAATCACTCTTTAGTTTAAATAGTTAATTAATCGTGACAAAAAAAAAACCCAAAACCAAACAAGTATTATTAATTCGAAGTTAAAAGCTAAATTAGTCCATGTGATCGAACCTTTACTTACTTAAAGCTATATTATATACGAATAGGTCCAGTGCCTATAAGTGTGTAATTAAGTCTAATAGTAGGTCAAGTTTTATAAACTAGATTTTACACATCAGGAATCCACCCCCGAAATACAAGGGATCTAGAAACATTTCAAAGATGTGTTAGGTCTCAATAAGATCCCAAATACTAGCTAATCAATTACAAATTAGTATTTAAACGTTAATTATCACGAATCGATTAACACTCAGTTTCTTGTTTGATTATAGCGGAATTATAATAACAAGGTAACGAGAATAACACACAGTTATTTCTATTCAAAAAGGTTCAGCGATTACAAGATTCAAGCTCACTATTTATACACAATAATAGTGAGCTTGATAAGTACGAATCTTAGTAAATCTTCTAAAAGGATAGAAGATTTTATCTAACAAACCTACCTAAATTATCGCCTTACGTTTCATTATGGAGTTGAGTAGTCAGCTCCACAATGCCTTAGTTTATTTTAGTCACTCAGACTCAAAATGTCACTCAGACTCAAAACTAAGACTTTAATAAACAGAATTATAAACTTGGGTTAAATCGTTGATTTTCCCAACAATCTCCCCCTATCTGTTTAGATTAAAGTCTTTTACAATGACACACATCAAAAACAAACACAAACTTAAAACATATTAATTTGAAACAGTTTGTAAATAAAAAGAAATTACTTTCTCCTTTTGGATTGTGACAACCGTCTAAAATTCAGGTGACTCTCAGTTACTTAATCGGTTCGAATCTCTAGTTACTCTTTTATCGTGTTCATATTGTTCGGGTTCATAATTGTCGTGTCTTTTATTGTCGGAACCAAAAGTCGGAATCAATCTATAAATCCTAACACCAAATAAACAATACAAGAACTTGACTTAGTTCATAACGGAAACTAAAAAGATTCTAGTCCTTAACTAACTATAACGGAAAACTTAAAACGTCACAAAGCTGGAATTCCCATCCAGCCGGCGGCTGAATATATTCAGCCGGCGGCTGAATTCCGCTGACTATGACTTGATGACTCATTTTTGCATGAAAATTTATTGGGCCAACCATATTGGCTCGGGACTGGGCAGAATTTATTGCCATTTGATGCTCCCAAGACCAGTCCCTCCCCCCCTTTTTCCACTCACACTTTCATTTTCATTACAATTAAAACAAAACACACACACATCTCTCTCTTTCTCTACACTCCCTCTCAAGAACATCAAACAAAGCAGAAATATTTCACCATAAATCAGTCCATAAACACCATAAATCGACCATCAATCATACACAAATCGTCCTAGAAGAAAAGGGTATCAAAGAAAAAGGTTTAAATCGGGTTTTGAAGAAGTTTTTGAAGCCAAATCTCATCCAAACCGTCACTTTGTTTTTTCCTTCGGTAAAACCCTTTCTTTTTACTGTTTTCATCTAAATAATCACTTGCATGTAAGATCCATAAACTGAAAATATGTTTTTATAATAATCTAAAACGTTTTCTTGCTTAAAAACGGGTTTTTATAATAGATCTTCATTTTTAACATACAAATCTAAAAGAAACAGTGACAATACTCTAAAAACACATATATTTGATAAATAACAGTTTGCATGTCGAATCTAACCGTTAAACAAGCTAAAAATAGAAAAATAACGTAATCTTGAAACTGGCCGAAGGCTTTTGGCCGGCGGCTGAAGGTTCTCAGCCGACGGCTGAGTGTCTCCAGCCGCCGCCTGAATACTGCTGTTCATAATACTTGTCGTTTTAAAAGCTTTAAACGTAAAAATAAGCTAAAATAAGTTACCACAGATTATAAACTTTGAAAAGCTTACTGTTTTTGATATAGAAACTGTTTGGAAAAGCTTTTGGAATTGAAACATTTGTATTATCGTTCTTGTTAGTTACATTGCATGTTTAAAGCGGGAAAGTGTTTTGAAAATGGACTTAAATTTTATAGCGCGGAAGCGCTGCCCAAATTTCACCGTAAAATATACCCCAAATTCAGTAACTTAATATTTTCGGGACTTATACACTTTGACTTTGAACTTTGACACTTTTGGACATAATTGGACTTATCGGACTATAAAACGGACACGAACACACTTTTTATATAATTGTTCCGTAATAACTTTTTGGAACAGAATCTAAGTATAAGAAATTGGGAATTTAAAATGTTAAATTGAAACTTAACATAACTCAAAATATACTAATAAAACTTATACAACATTCCGGTGTTTTAGGTTATCTTTGATTCCCGACGCGTTCCGCTTCGCTTGTGCTTTTAGTATTCTTACTTCTCTTCGCAAACCGTGAGTTACAACCCCACTTTGTTTTACTTTTGTGCTTTTAAACATTATTTGGGGGAAACATAAGATTATATGCTTTGTAACTTTTGAAACTATTTGCGAATTGTTGAAACATTTGGAAACTTGGTACTTTTGAAACCTTATTGAAACATTTGGAAACTTGTGCGAAACTTGGAACTTATTGAAACTTTGGAAACTTGAAACATTTTAAAACTTATGAAACTCGTAAACTTTGGAAACTTGTACTAAACTTGAAACTCTTTGGAAACTTTGAAACTTTGGGAAACTTGGAAACTTGTGAAACTAATATGCGTATATGTGTTGTTACTCCTTAATTGGTTAACTAAATTAGGATACTTGTTAGAGCAACCAATCCTTGATGAGAATATAAACCCGTAAGTGCCTACTATTTTTAGAAACAGAGTTCAATTGCCCCGTTTTTGGTTCGAAACTTTATACACTATTAGCAACAGCCGTTAGTATTATGGGTATCGATACTTAGGAGAGGTCACTCCTTACTCAGGGTTAGCGACCCAAGTACATATTACTAAGATTCAGGTGGAAACTCAATTAAACATTTTGGGGCTATCCTGACCAGACAATCGGTTTAGTGTAAACTTACAACCTATATTATACCAAGTGATTGATACGAGTTACTATTTAGTTAAGCACATATTTCCTACGCATATACCTTTTTAGCGCCTGGATTCCGCTACAACTTTATTTATACGAGTTCTATTTGTTTTACTTGCGTGTGTACAAAACCTTTTACTATTTACATATATGTTCTAACGTCGCTCCGTTCCTTTTTACTTATGACGTCATCATATATATATAATCCTATTTTTGGAAACTTTTATCGAAACTCTAAACTGTAACTCACTCACTACTTTATGTAGTTGACACTTTATCTTATGTTTCAGGAAATTAGTGTAAGTGTTGGGATGCATGGCAAGGAAGGGTCACTATGGTTACGTGAGGCGCACTTGGGAAAGACCTTTCTATTTTGGGAATTTTATTTTGGAACTTGTATTCGTACTTAAAATTAACTTGTGAACTGCTTGGTTGTTTTAAATGTTGAACTATTTTTATTTTAATGAAATGACTTGAATCGTTTAAATTTGCTTATGACTGTGTAATGATATTCCAGCTCTCACATTCCGTGTTTCCGCTATAGCGGGGTGTGACATGGATGCTTTCTTGGGCTTCAATGGAAAGTCCCATGGAGTTGGCTTCAATACTTCTTTAGCCCATTCTATTTTTTCAGCTTTCCACCCCATCAGCTTCTCCATCTCAGCATCTGACTTGTTGAACAGTATTTGATATTCTTTCTTGATCAGCTCCACTTTGTCCACCAATGTCCCCATTTCTTCAATTCTTCTTAGGTTATTAAATAACCAGCTTATCGGTTTCAAACGAAAAGGTAGACACTGATCAGACTGACATTCATTCAGCAAGGCAATGCAGTGGAAAATTGAAGTCTTACTCAGATTGTCCTTGGCTTGAAAGCATTCTTCTCCCCCACAGTCAACATAAAACAATCCCTCATGTTGGTCAGTTTGAATATATGTTCTTTCTTGAAAGATCAAACCTGAAGGAACAGGATGAAGGTTTCTCTATTCCAATCCGAGTGATTTAGCCCCAGCTCTCACTCTGTTGACTGTGCAGAATTCTCTATAATCATCATCTGAAATCAGCTTTAACATATGAGCAGCATTTACATTTGAGATTGCTTCCCTTTTTACCACAAGCTGATGTTCAATGTTAGGGATTCTTGAGCTCAGAATGGCAATTTTCTTCCATTCTTCCAAACCCAAAGTGTGCATTCTATTCACCCCAAATCTGAATGAATTCCCTTTAAGGTAGCACGTCAGCATCAGCTCAACTCCACCAGTGTCATGACAGTCCAAATCATTAATTCTCTTCCTAACCTGCTGATGGTGAACTTTGGTTCAATGTAATCAACTCTGGCTTCTTCCCTCATAACTTGCTTGGCCATCTTCCTATCAGCTTCAACCCTCTTCTGTTCTTCATTAAATGCCAGTTCTTTTTCCTCTTTCAACTCAGCTTCAAGCACCTCAGCTGCTTTGTCACTTTTGTCTTGTACCTCCATGGATTTATTCTCAAACTTTTCAAAGTACAGACCTTTGATGTAATCCTTGTATCTCTCAACTGACATCCCAGCATTGTATGCGTATCTTTGTAGCTTTGATAGTTTTTTAGCTTCTGTCAGATCTTCAGTTGATTCTTTTGTTGATCCCTCAGCTTGAACAGTTGGATTCTCCATTTCAGTATCTGTTTCAGCCTTTTCTTCCTCCTCCTTTTCACTCCCTTGACTCTCTTCCTCAGATTCACTTGAAATATCACTATAATCAGTCTCATAGTGATCCTCAGTCTGACCAGTTTTAAGATTAAATATCATCTTCTTGATGTATCTTTTCTCCCCCTCAACTGATGACTTGCCTCTCTTTCTTTTCAAGCTTTTCTTGGGGAGTTCAGACTCACTTGATGCTCTGACATTTTTCTCCCCCTGAGTCTGATCACCCCTTGGCAACTCCTCAACCACATGTTTCCCCTTCCTCATCAAACTGATCTCAGAGGTCAACTTCATCACCATCCCCTTCAATCCCTCCAACTCCACAGCATTTTGATGTTTCAGAGCACTCATCTCATCCTGCATCGCATTCAGCTTGACAGCAAACTGAGTTGACATGTCCTTAATTGCTTGTAACAGCAAAGGAACAGCCAAGCAACCTCAGACTGAGATGTATTAGTAACAGTAGAGATGGGTACAGTTGGTACAGCCTCACATCCCCCCTATTGACTAGGAGAGCGATCCTTGGCCATAGAAGTGGAAGTATGTACCTCACTCAGTTTGAGGAGTGAGGCATTGACGACTTGTGCAGAAGAGTGAGAGAGGTTTGGTGGTTCATTAGAGTGAACTAGTACAGAACTAGTGAAAATAGCCTTAGGAATAGGCTTTGAAACTGAGGGGGGTGGTTCCATACTAAGTACATCGATATTCAGGAGTGGAATATCTTCTTCAATGCTTACCACATGTGTCAGTGTGGCAGCAGCAATGTGTGTCTCCAAGCTGGCTACTCTAGATGGGCTTTGGGTAGTCTCAGTAGTCAGTTCCACCTCCTGCTCTAGCAGAGGGAGGGTGGACTGATCTACAACACTGGTAGGGAGTTTAGAACTCTCAGTCTCATGGAAAAGTGAGTCCATTAGTGCTTGATTTTGAGCGGGGCTTGTTGTGAGAGCTTTCTCTAAAGAACTTGATGAGTTCAATAGGTTGGCCGCTTGATTTGCAAGAACATCAAGTTGTGATGTGGACTGTACCTCAGACTGAGAGAGGATACTCTCAGACTGAGGGAGAGAAGAAATAACATTCATACCTGAGTCAACCTCATCTTGCCCAGCCCCACCAATCCCAACCTCAGCAACTGCCATGGGAATATTAGCCTCCACATTGCCGTCAATTCCATCACCTTGACCAACTGAGTCTGAATGATCAGACTCTGTGGTTTCACGATCAATAAATGGATTATCAATCCACTGAAGCATGATTGGTGTTAAACTTGCCTCAGCTTCAGTGATTGTGATGTATGTAAAAATTTTGGAGGTCAGTCTGGGAAGAGGACACACATAAAAAATTTGTTCAAGCTGAGCATAAGCTGCCTTTCCCAGAACTTCCTCAAAGCAAAGTGAGAGTACTCGAATAAAAGGGACATCATTCGTTCTCTTTGGTTTTACCACTAGGGAGAGAATCTCATCAAAATAAAGTTGGGAGTAAGAGATTCGTCTACCAGTGACCATAGAGTGAAATAGATGTGTTTCAAATTCATTCATTTGATTTAAGCTCTCTGATTTACCCCTCAAACATCGTGTGATACTTGAAAAGAGAAATTTCCATTTTTCAGTGAAAAATTTGTATTCAGTTACCCCCTTTACCACAGTCTGACCAACGAGAGGGAATGCCTCATTCTTTGCTTGCTGTTTGGTCAGCCTGGACTGAAATCCTCCTTCACCAGCTTCAAGGGCAGTAGGGAGCAAGAGTGATGCTCTAATTGTCTCCTCGGAAATTGTAAGGGTGTGTCTCCCATCATTATATGTGCCTGTGAGTTCAGTGTGATCATCATTTGCTTTTCACGTGTACCACCACTCACATAATACAGGTGGATACATCACCGTTTCTCGAAAGTATGCTCCATAGAGTGGATGAGATAACATGAACTGACACAGTTGTTCAAATTCTCTGTTCTGTCGATTGGTGGGGATATCTGTAGTGGCCACGCTGTTGTTGTCTTTTATTTGAACTCTGTTATGGAAATCGGCGCCAGCAACCATGCGCGGGGTGATGTGTAAAACCATATTCATATCCGCCATTGATGAAAGCACAAGAAAAGATTAGAAAGAAGGAAAATTAGGTTAATAATTGAAATTAAATTGAATTTGAACTATAGGAGCGAAATCTTAGGGACTTAGCTAGGTAACTTTCCATATGGACTCTTCAGTTCGACTTTATTAACATTTATGACCCCTAAGTTTGGAAAATATGTACAACTGACCCCTAAAAAAAAAAAATTGTTATCAGTTTTAAAAAAAAGTTAAATTACCAAAGAAAATACCAAAACTAAAATAGAAAAAAAAAACTTGAAACAAAAAAAAACTAATATTTACTAAGACTACATTCAGTCTGAGCACAAGGTCAGACTGAAAAATCTCAATCTGACCAAAAGGTCAGACTGAATTTCGATTCTTTGTTAAATTTCAAGGATTTAACATTCCTAGTTCTCCTAACAAATAGAAAAACATGTCCTCACTCAGAGGTTTCGTGAAGATGTCTGCCAGTTGATCGTGTGTGGCCACAAACTCCAGTCTGACCTTTCCTTTCTCAACACAGTCTTGAATAAAATGGTGTCTTATTTCAATGTGTTTTGTCCTGGAGTGAAATACTAGATTCTCAGTGATTTGTATGGCACTTTTGTTGTCACACAGGATTGGTGTGTTGTGAATCTTGATGTCAAGATCAGCCAATTGATGTTGCATCCATACCAACTGAGCACAACAGCTCCCTGCAGCCACATACTCAGCTTTAGTTGTGGAGGTTGCTACTGAATTTTGCTTTTTGCTTGACCAGCTGACTAGCTTTCCTCCCAGAAGCTGACAACCTCCTGAAGTACTTTTTCTGTCCAATCTACAACCTGCATAATCTGCATCTGTGTATCCAATTAGTTTAAAACCAGAATCTTTAGGGTACCATAGGTCAAGATTTGGAGTACCCTTAAGATATCTGAAAATCCGTTTTACAGCTTTGAGATGAGATTCCTTTGGGTCAGCTTGATAGCGTGTACATAAGCAAGCTGAAAACATGATGTCAGGTCTACTCGCAGTTAAGTAAAGTAGAGAGCCAATCATACCTCTGTAAGTGGCTTGACAGACTGACTTGCCAGTTTTGTCCTTATGCAACTTATCAGATGTACTTATGGGGGTTTTCATTTCAGAACACGATTCAAAACCAAATTTCTTTATTAAATCATGTACATATTTGCTTTGATTTATAAAAATCTCATCTTTCTTTTGTTCTACTTGTAGACCAAGAAAAAACGTAAGTTCCCCCATCATACTCATTTTGTATTCACTACACATGAGATTTGAAAACCAAGTACACAACTTTTCATTTGTGGATCCAAATATAATGTCATCAACATATATTTGTACCAAAATCACATGCCATTTTTCCTGTTTGATAAAAAGTGTTTTGTCAATTGATCCTCTTTGAAACTGATTTTTAAGAAGAAAGTCAGATAGAGTATCATACCAAGCTCTAGGAGCTTGTTTGAGACCATATAAGGCTTTGTTTAATTTAAAAACATGATCAGGAAAGTTAGGATCAACAAAACCTGGAGGCTGCTTGACATAGACTTCTTCCTGTAGGTCACCATTCAAAAAGGCACTTTTCACATCCATTTGGTATACCAAAAAGTCTTTGAAGGCTGCATAAGCTAAGAACAAACGAATTGCTTCAATTCTGGCCACTGGAGCAAAAGTTTCATCATAATCAATGCCCTCTTCCTGCTTGTAGCCCTGAGCCACCAATCTTGCTTTATTCCTGATCACCACCCCATCTTTGTCATATTTATAAGGCTTTGTTTAATTTAAAAACATGATCAGGAAAGTTAGGATCAACAAAACCTGGAGGCTGCTTGACATAGACTTCTTCCTGTAGGTCACCATTCAAAAAGGCACTTTTCACATCCATTTGGTATACCAAAAAGTCTTTGAAGGCTGCATAAGCTAAGAACAAACGAATGGCTTCAATTCTGGCCACTAGAGGAAAAGTTTCATCATAATCAATGCCCTTTTCCTGCTTGTAGCCCTGAGCCACCAATCTTGCTTTATTCCTGATCACCACCCCATCTTTGTCATATTTATTTCTAAATATCCATTTAAGTCCAATGATTGTCTTGAACAGGGGACGAGGAACCTTGGTCCACACATTGTTTCTTATGAACTCTCCTAATTCTTCTTGCATTCCATCAACCCAGTCTTCATCTAAGAGGGCTTCTTCAACCTTCTTTGGTTCCACCAGACTCAAGAAATTTGTGTAGAAACAGAAATTAGTTGTGGCATTCTTGTGTCTGGTTTTAACTCCTTCATTTAAGGAACCAATGACAGATGATAGTGGATGTCCCTTGAGAGTCTTGATGTTTCCTGACTCACTTTGTTGAGCTTTATCAGCTTGAGACTGAGTATCATCAGTTTGAATTTCATCAGTCTGAGTGTTGTGGATCTGAGTGTGGTCAGACTGAGAGGGGTCAGTCTGAGTTTCATCAGTTTCATTAGAACCATTTGTTTCAATTTCAGGAACACTCTTTGAACTAGGTTCATCAATTTCACTCTCAGACTCTTGATTTTGATGTATGACTTCTTCATTTTGATCTGCAACAGGGGAGGAGTCAGCTTCAAATGTTGTTACTAGAAGTTCATCACATAACTGGTTGATTGTCGCTATATCAGTTGTGAGGTCAGTTCGTCTCTGTCAGACTGAGTGGTATCATCAAAAGTGACATTGATACTCTCTTCCACAACTTTCCTTCGTTCATTATAAACTCTAAATGCTTTAGAGATGCTGGAGTATCCAACAAACAATCCTTCATCAGCCTTAGGAGCCATTTTGCACAACAAATACCTTTGATTAAGAATATAACAGCGACTTCCAAAAATGTGAAAATAGTGGATTTAGGGAACTTTGTTGTGGTACATTTCATATGTAGTTTTCCCATGTCTTTTCACAATGATGGATCTGTTTTGAGTAAAGCAAGCAGTGTTCACAGCCTTAGCCCAGAATTTGATCTTCATATTTCCATAGCACAACATAGTTCTTGCAGCTTCAATTAAATGTCTGTTTCTTCTCTCGGCAACTCCATTTTGTTGAGGTGTTCGAACTGATGCAAAGTTTTGAACTATTCCCAGTTGATCACAGAAATTAATTAATACTGAATTCTTGAACTCAGTTCCATGGTCACTTCTCATTTGCCTGACAAGAGTGTTCTTCTGTCTCTGCTCTCTCTTGATCAGACTGATAATTTCCTCAGCTGCATCACTTTTAGCTCTTAGAAATATAACCCAAGTGAATCTAGTAAATTCATCTTCAATCACAAGAGTGTATTTCTTTCCACCTTGACTCTCAATTCCAATTGGACCAAACAGATCCATGTGTAACATAAATAAAGGTTCATCAATTGAATGCAACATCTTGGAAGGAAATTGAGTCTTGGTTTGCTTTCCAAGAACACAAGCTGAGCAGACTTTGTCTTTGGAGTAGGTCAGCTCAGGAAGTCCTCTAACCAATTTACTCTTTGACAAGGCATTTATGTTTCTGAAGTTTAGATGTGATAATCTTCTATGCCATAACCAATTGAGTTCCTCTTTTGTTAACGTAAACAAACATGTCTAAGCTTCATCATTAGCTGTACTCAGATCTAAGCAAAACACATCTCTTTCTCTCTTGGCAAGCACCAGTGGTTTCCCCTTGGCATTGTAGATTATCCCTGCTTGCTTTCTGAATCTGACCTCATGATCTTCATCAGTGATTTGACTTACACTTAGTAAGTTATGTTGTAGACCTTCTACATAAGCAACTCTTTTGAATGTGACAGCTCCAGCATGTATCTTTCCATATCCTCTTGTCATTGACACACCATTGTCACCATATCTCACTTGAGGACCAGCTTCTTCTTTATAGTCTTGCAAGAAAGACTTCATTCCTGTCATGTGCCTTGATGCTCCACTGTCGAAATACCATTTTGTAGAGTCATGCACATGAAACAAAGTAAATTAGTTCCTTTTGGGTACCCACTTTAGAGTGGATCTATGAACTGAAGCTGATTTAATTTTAGGTTCAATCTTGCAGTCAGTTTTGGAGCTGTCATAATTCCATTTATTGAGTTCTTTCATGCAGTTAACAGAATAATGACCTATAACTCCACAGTATTTATAAGGAGTATCTTTAAGACTGACTTGAGGTGGGACTGACTTGTTTTTGGTATCTTTGACTGACTTTGACTTAGTTTGAAAAATTTGTCTTTGCTTTTGAGGTAAGACTGACTTCGATTTTGATGACACTGACTTAAAGTTTGGTGAAACTGACTTCTGTATGGATGAAGCTGACTTAAGTTTTGGTGAGACTGACTTCTGGGAAACATTTTTCTTTGGTCGAGACTGAGTCAGTTGCTTACAAAACACAACTTCATGCCCTTTTTCACCACAGTTGTAGCATGTCCTCTTAGGAGGAGTCTTTGGTCTGATGTGATGAGACGATTTATTTCTGACTAGAGTTTTTACGATGTTAGTCAGTTCCAACAATTGATTTCCCAATTTATCAATAGTTTTGTTTTCATGATTTTTATTAATGATTTTGGAACTGACTTGACTCTGAACCTTAGGTTTACTCACAACCTTGGGTAAAACATTCTTTGTATGCAAATATTTGTTCACAACATGCACATTTTTATCAGTTTCAGGTAAATTAACACATTCAGACTGATAAGAATTTGAAGAATCACTTTTATTAGAAACTTGAGAAATTACAGGTTTAACAAAAGCATTTGACATCATAGTTTTTTCTCCTTTCATGTAAGTGAAAGTATTTGGAAGAATTTCTGGTTTAAAAATGATTTTTTCTCTTTCAGCTTTTTCAGCTTCTTCTTCCTCTTCAGTCATATGCTTCTTCAGACTGAAGTCCTCACCCAACACAGCTTGAACTTGTTTGGGTACCTGTCTGCTTAAACAATCTTCATTTTTTAAGGATGATATGCACCATGATTTACAAATTCTTTTATAATGCTCAGTTTCTTCTCTAAATTTATAGTTTTCTTTTGCAAGATCACTATAAGCTTCAATCTGAGCATTTAGAAGAACTTTATAACTTTCTAGTTCAATTATTTTATCATCTTTAATTTCAAAACATTTTCAAGATCTTTAATCTTTTGTTTAAATTCAGATTGTTCTTCCAAAGTAGTGGTCAAATCAATAAAAATATACTCAAACATTTGAAATTTTTGTTCATTTTTATAAGTATTGAAGTTATGTACCTTATATAACTTTGATTTGTTCCAGTCTGAGTTGTAGCTCAGTCTCTCAGCTTCCTTCAGATCCTTTTCAAACTGAGATGCAGACTCATCAGCTTCAGTTACTTCTTCTGCAAAGGCCATCAAACACTTATCAACCACTTCTTCATCCTCATCAAATGACAATTCCTCATCCAACCACTCTTCTGCAAAGAATGCCTTCTGCTCAGTTTGAGGCTTTTGAGTCTTAGAGCTATTGCCATTTTTGTATTTAAGATACTTCTTTCTGTATCTTTGAGCCCTTTCAGCAACCTCATCCATGTGCTCAGTCTGAGCATTCTTTACCTTACAATCATGTGTCCATACGCATTACATTTGAAGCATTTGACCTTTTTTAGATCAAAAGGTTTCTTTCCTTTGTACCCAGTCTTCTGCTCCAGCTTCATAGTCAATAAAGCGAGCTGATTCTTTAGCTTCTTGACTTCAGTTTCATCACCTGACTCTGAATCTGAGTTTGACTCAGACTCAGATGAGTCAGCCTTAGAATAAATTTCTTTATTTCTTTTGCTAGTTGCAACCAATGCAGCTTCAAGATCCCTTGCAGTTCTTCTATTGTTTATCTTCTTCCTCTCTTGAGATTCTTCAAAGTTTAGCAACAATCCAAAGAGGCCAGGCAGCTTGTAGGTGGACAATTTCTCACTGACTACAAGAGATGTGATAACTGATTCAAATCTGTTTGGCAAGATATCAACGAATTTCTTGCACACTTCATCATCCTCCTTCATTACACCCAGAGCTGATAGATCATTCAACAAGATTTGAAACCTTGTATGCAAATCAGCCAAGGTTTCCTTTTCTTTCACGTAAAAGTTTTCATAGTTTCTGATCAGGCTATTCAATCTTTGCTCTCTTACTATTGGTACACCTTCATATGATACAATTAGGGTATCCCAGATATCTTTAGCGGATTCGCATCCAGCAATCTTTGAGAATATTTGCTCAGACACAACGTTTCCCAGAATGCTTCTAGCTCTTGGATCCAGATTGAACAATTGTTTGTCAAGATCAGTCCATTGAGATTTTGGAGTTTGGACCCATCTTGCACGTTGAACGACTTTGTCTTCTTCCTTAACCTCTTCGATTTGTTTTCCTGGAATGATTGGTCCTTCAGTGACAGTTCTCATCATTTCCTCATGAATTCCAGATAAGTGCCACTCAGCCTTAAGTTTCCAATGGGCAAAGTTATGTCCATTGAAGATGGGAATACCTTTTCCGGCCATAGCAGGTGTATTAGATGAAGATGATGACATTGTATTTGAGTTTTATGTATTGATCGTTTAAGATTTGTAAATTTATTAAAATTTAAATCTTATTTGCTCTGATACCAGTTGTTAGGTCTCAATAAGATCCTAAATACTAGATAATCAATTACAAATTAGTATTTAAACGTTAATTATCACGAATCGATTAACACTCAGTTTCTTGTTTGATTATAGCGGAATTATAATAACAAGGTAACGAGAATAACACACAGTTATTTCTATTCAAAAAGGTTCAGCGATTACAAGATTCAAGCTCACTATTTATACACAATAATAGTGAGCTTGATAAGTACGAATCTTAGTAAATCTTCTAAAAGGATAGAAGATTTTATCGCCTTACGTTTCATTATGGAGCTGAGTAGTCAGCTCCACAATGCCTTAGTTTATTTTAGTCACTCAGACTCAAAATGTCACTCAGACTCAAAACTAAGACTTTAATAAACAGATTTATAAACTTGGGTTAAATCGTTGATTTTCCCAACAAGATGCCTATGTTTCCTCTCAGCTATACCATTTTGTTGAGGTGTATATGCACAACTAGTTTGATGTATTATTCCATGTTCTTTAAAGGAAGAATCCATTTTAGCATTAACAAATTAAGTACCATTGTCAATTCTGAAAAATTTTATGGATTTAGAAAACTGGTTATGAATTAACATATAGAAGTCAGCAATATAATTAAACACATCATCTTTAGACTTAATCATATACACCCACACAGCTCTAGAGAAATCATGAACAATGGTAAGAAAATACTTGAACCCTTCCTGGCTATTTACTTTATAAAGCCCCCACAAATCTAGATGAACCAGTTCACCCAAGTGACTAGATTTATGATCACGTAAAGGAAATGGTTCTCTAGTTTGCTTAGCCTTATGAAAAATATCACAAGGATCAGAATCAGTATTAATCTCACATTTTAAAGAAGGTTTTAGAATTTGAAGAACTTGATCAGAAGGATGACCAAGTCTATTATGCTAGACATTATGAGATACATAACAAGTAAGCACATTATCAACAAAACAATTACCTTGATCAATCACATTAAAATAATAAAGACCATCTGAAACACTACCAGTCCCCATGGTATTCTTTAGAGTTAAATCCTGAATAAGACAATTATGTTCATTAAAAATAGTTGAAAGTTTACTATCTCTTGCAAGTTCAAAAAAGGACGATAAACGCACATTATACTCAGGAACAACAAGAACATCATATAAAACAATATTTTTATTAATTTTTAAGTTCCAATCTTTACAATCCTAGCTTCAGTTCCATTTGGATGTCCTACTTTCAAGTTTAAACCAACAATATCTACAACATTATCAAGACTTTTGTCTGATAATGTCATATGCTGATTAGCCCCTGAATCTAGTATCCATCCATTGTGAAACTTGACTGGATTGAAAGAAGAATTGGAACAAAAAATTATGAAAATTGGTATTGAAAAACACATTGTTGTTTTGAAATTTAATACCTGCCATATTGGCATGAACACCCCTTGGGACTGACTTATCACCAATCAGTTTCAAAATTCTATCCATCTGATCACTGGTAAAAGACATATAACTACTAGAACCAACATTATCAACCAAAGCATTATTATAATTAAACTTGCTTTTAAATCCCTTTTTCCAGCCTGGACGATAACCTACTATCTCATAACATCTCTCAATTGTATGCCCAATCATCCCACATTTTGTACATGTTAAGTTTGGATAAGGACCTCTCTTCTCAAACTTTTTATTATAGTTATTATTATTAAAACTTTTATTAGGTTCAAAAGTTTTAGCAATAAAAGCAGTATTATGACCCTTGTTTGAAGAAGAAGACTGATAAGAACCTCTATGAGATTCTTACCTAGACACAATTGCCAAAAGCAGTTTTGACTGATGGAGAGGGTCAGTGGTCAAAATGTTACTTCTAATAGTAGAGTAGATTTCATACAGGCCCATCAAAAATTGCATCAACTTAATCAAATTATTATGATCACGAAACTGTTTAGCACCAACACAAAAACACACAGGCAATTTAACCAAAGAATCAAATTGTTTCCACAGAGAATTCAGTTTATGATAATAGTCAGACACAGAACTACCACTTTGAGTTAAGCTATTGATCTTATGATGCAAGTTAAATGTAATAGAACCATCTACTTTATCATAAGTTTCTTTTAGCTCATTCCACACAACAAAAGCATAAGTAGAAAACACTTGACCAAGATATACCTCATCATAAATAGAACTTAAGATCCAAGTAAGCACAACATAGTTACACCTATCATATTGTCTACTCAACACATCATCAGTGGTATTCTTTTCTAAATTACCATCAATAACACCAGTTTTGTTTTTAGTCTATAAAGCAAGTAACAAAGCACAACTCCACACATTATAATTTTTAGTTCCTTTTAGTTTAAAGTTAATGAGAGAAGTAGTGTAAGTGTCACTAGCATACAAATACACAGGATCACTAAAATCCATATTATTAACTTGAGTCATTTACCACTACCACTAGTTTCTGACTTACCAAACTCAACAATTGCAGGCTTATCAGAGCCACTCATTCAAACAGGAACAAAAGAAACAAGTCACAAGAAAAGAGAAAAATAAAAAACACACACAAATGCAAATGCAATGCACCCTAAAAGACCAAAGTGTGTATTGCACCCTATACTGTTCGGTTCAGTGACCTACTAAGAAGGGACTCAACACAATGACTTCTCTTCTACCAACAAACAGTTAGTGCATAATGCAAAAGAAAAACAACAAACCAACAAGAAAAATACAACCAACAACCAATCACCATGCACGGACCTCTGGCACCACCAACAAGAAGTAAACGAGTAGGAGCACAGTAGCAGCAGCAACAAACAACAAAAAAATAAAAAGAAAAGAAAAAATTATACAGACCAATAAATGAAAAATACACGGAAAAAAAAAATAACAGCGGAAGAAATAAGATCAACGAACTTGTTCTAGAACAGCCAAGAACACAAACCAGGAGATCCAAGAAGAAGCCCCAAAAATTAGGGTTTGAGCACCAAACCCTAGATCAACCAACAACCACACGTCCCAAATTTAGCCTGAACAGAGATCAAATCAAGCTCGCGAATCGAAACCACACCAAGATCCAAAGCCTAGATCTAAGTAATCAAGATTCAGAAACCCTAATTTCTAGATCTAGATCTAACCAAATCAACCCGTGAAATCAATCAACTCATATCCAGAGCACCGGTGTGCTCTGATACCATGTACAAAATCACAAATCCAACAGATCTAACAACCAAGAATAACAACTTCTTATTGCCTCAATAACCATAATCAAATCATACAAAACACTATATCAATCACTCACAATTAACCTAACTAATACTCAGACTCGATTGGGTTTCAATTGGAAACCCAAATCGTTACAATACTTTTAGAGAGAGAGACTAGAGAGAGAAACACACACTTGTGTGTGTTTTGATTGATACAGCGGGAATAAGAAAACAGTTGGTTAAGGAGTATTTATACTCCTTAATGAGTATTTATACTCCTTAATTACATACTCGACCTCCAACTTTGGAGTCTTTACAAACAGCCCCTTCAAGTCTTCTTTCCTTCTTTTCATCTTCCACTTAACACCAAACTTCCATCAGTTGACATAATCAGTCCTCAACCTGCTAAACCACTTTTAACCTGCACACAACTAACCAAGTTAAATAAACTGTTAGTTTAAAGTTAGGATTGTTATCTTATTTTTCGAACAAGGGGAGACGTGAGATAAGATAGAAACGAGGATGGCAAGTTCTTTGTTGAGTGGTTAGGTTTAGTAACATGGAGAGAGATATTATGTATTCTCTTTTTACGTTTTTGGCAAGCTTTTCATATTAAAATATTCTAATTATCTTAGCTATTGATTAAAAATAAGGTCTCAAAACTATTCTTACAATTTATATCTGAAATACTGTTTTTGTTTTTATTTGAACTCTTTTCGTCCTACCTCTAAACAGAGATAATGAGGAACCAAAATACCTTAAAATCTCACATCTAATAGACCACGTTTATTACTTCACAAGTGTAAGTACAAACACATTCAAGGAAATAATAAGTAAGTCTGCTACACTTTGAGTCTTTTAGATATGTTTGTCACCTCAAAGCTTGTTGTAATAAATTAGGGTTTCCTATCATTATTTTGCTTGCACTTTATAACTCTTTTATAGATAAAATGATTTAGTGTTTATAAATTACACTTTGTGTTCATTTCCATTAATCATCTGCTCTTAAATCAAACGGTTCTTACATTATTGTACGGTAACTTTCAATTTACAAACTACACATATACTTTGTGTATTTATCTTTAACTAGACAAACAATTTCTTTAAAAGCTAAAGTTGAATGAAATATTTTAAGTTAGCATTTCATATATAAAATGAAAAATACAATGATTTCTACACAACTTTCTCAAGGATTTCTCATATTGTCTTTCAACATTTGTATGAAAGGATTTCCGAACCACAAGTTTGTCAATTTGTAATTGGTGTTAGAATTCAAAATAATAAGAGAAGGTGGTGATGAATGCTTCATATTGATGACGAATTAGCTATGAAAAGTTTCATATTTGTACTAAGCAACTAAACAAAATTAATAAATTACATATATATTATTGCTAAAATATAAATAAATTGAATGATTTTTTTTAATAAATACTTAAAATTAGTTTCAGTGAGTAAGTTATAAATAAGTTATATACTTAAAAGGAAGTTTGCTAACCATAGTTTTCGAGCTATTACTAGAGAATTCAAACATACATAAAATTGTTATAAATAAGAGCAGTTATTTGTTAATACATGAACGATTATTTAAATGAAACTATTCAATTATTTGCGTCTTATGTATAGCAAAATTGTTATAAAAAAAAAAAACGTATTTTAGGCTTTTATGTTTGTAACCGTGCCTACTTCGGTCCAGTCTTGACCATCACTCAAAAAGTTTGGGTAATCGTGACTATTGGGCTGTCTAA
Organism: Senecio squalidus; assembly: GCA_910822075.1. NCBI lineage: Eukaryota > Viridiplantae > Streptophyta > Magnoliopsida > Asterales > Asteraceae > Senecio > Senecio squalidus. The sequence goes on from CAJVGC010000591.1 coordinate 52,387,946, forward strand.
CAATGTTGGTTACGCTTGTTTCTAAATTGAATAATGCTTAAGCAAACCATGCATATACTGACCTAATAATTTATGTAATATACAAATAAAGGATACAATCTTAATTTTTGAAGTGATTTATACATATAACATTGACCGAAAGCCCATATATCTTATATATATTTTGTGTTTCATAGGTTATATACCATTGTATTTTAAGGTGTAGAAATCAATATTATTTTTTCTATCTTTTTCTCTTTTGGTGGCAAAAGTCGAATTATATTGAGTTTAATTGATATAGTTTACATGAAACACAAGTCTGGTGATGACTGATAAAGCTACACTAGTAATCTTAATCATAGTCATCTCTAAACATGAAACACGAGAATGAAATGCACAAAGTTTCTCATTTACTAATTAATGGGATAAACGAGGGGTAGCCCGCATGTTGAAGTAAAAAAAAAGAAAAAAATTATTAATCTGAAGCGTAACTAAAACAAAACACTGGTATTTTTCGTTAAACGAAACACTACTTTAAACTAAAAATCAATCCAAAACATTCATTTTAAGAAGAAAAAAAAAATTAATATTTTATTTTGATCCGACCCGATTTAAGTCGGGCAGAAACTTGGTTTGAAAACAGTGTATTTACCACTTCGTAAATGTTAATTTTTAAATTAAATTATAAATATAAATATTTAATTATATACTTTTAGTAAACAATTTATATATACATTTAGAATAGAATTAGCAATGAAGTTAAGTTTGACGTGACTGACCAGAGAGTAACATGTGGATGAGTAGGTTGAGTTGAAGGGCATATCCATGTGTGAGTCCCCACTCCACGTATGGTCTCTTTCATAATCTTTCTTGTCTCACTTAACAATAATAATGACATAAAAACGAGAATTTTGAAAACAACTAGTTTTATAGTATCCGTGCTTTGCTTGGAGGATATAAGATATAATAAAACAAAAATGATATAAAAGTCTAATTATATAAGTTTAAAGACGAATCTAAAATTTTGATTGGATAATAAAAAAGATGATTTGTTAAGAAAAAGAAAGAGAATTAGCGGAATATTATGTGTCAAATTATGTATTGATTACGTATATCTTTAGGTTTACATGATTAATAATTGTCTATTTATTTGAGACATTACTTAGATTTATTGTATAAAAGCATTGAGAAATTAACTTTGTATTTTAATTACTATGTAATCGATAGTATCGATCCGAACTCTTTATGTAGTAGTTTGGTTTTCACGACTTTTTTTTCCTTTAAATCATTGACATGAATTATTGGCGTAGTTAATTGGGAGGGGACCTTTATTGAGATGAAAGTGGCCAACATATATTTGGTTGTCATGAAATACTATTTTACTTTGTATAAACATAATTATCATTTAGGAATTCAATTTTTATTATTTATATAACATAAGTGAATGAAATAAAAGATTTTATTCCATCACTTCCTTTTCAACTAAACACCACTTTATATATTGGTTTATCTTAAACATATGTCGTTATTCAATTCAATACTTGAATACAGTATTATATATATATTATTAGGATTAGGATATATAATGATTAAAAATAGTTATCATATTTTTAGGTATTAGTTTTTTTATTTAATTTGTGTCTAATGCTTTTTTAATCTCGTTGAATTCATGCTCAACTACAAGAGAAAATTTGTCTTTCACTTCTTGAAAACCACCCGTGGAAACTTGCAAATACTTTTTAAGTTTGGAATGAGCACCTTCAACTCTTGTAGACGAACGATTATCTAAATGTAGGTACTTGTCGGTCCACGCACTAACAAATTTTTCTTTCAAAGGAAACCATGTTCTCTTTATGTACCCGATTACATCTTTTTTCTCTTTATAGAACAACTCGAATTCACCCCAATTTTTCTCAAATAAATCTTCTGTTGTTGAATAGGCCACATTATTCCAGATTGACATAAACATATTAAACTCTTCGCCACGATCAAAATGCTTCTTGCAATTTGCCAAACATTTTTTTCAATATGCCAAACACACAAAAGATTTGTAGTGCCTAAAAATACCTTCTTTATGCCATTCATTAGTGCCAACTCTCTATCCGTCATAATCACGGACGGTTGATTACCTTGTCCAAGAATATCCTTAAACGCACTCAATGCCCAACTATAGTTTTCTTCGTCTTCTTTCTCCAAAAAATCAAACCCCGAATAAAAAGTTGTATTGAAGCATGAAACTCCAATGATATAAAGAAAAGGCATGTTATATTTATTTGTTTTGTAGGTGCAATCCATCATAAACATATTTGAGAATATTTTGGCTAATTTTATTGATGAAGGATGCACAATAAACAAACGTGTTATATGTCCTTCTTGATTATGTAAAATATCATATACAAACCCAACCTTTTCAAGCTCCTCAAATAAGGCGTTAATCATTGACCGATTTCCTAATTCATCCCTACGCATTTTTTTCTTTAGGTTGTAAATAGTTCTTGAGATTGTCGGTATGTTTGGGGTTTGTTGACGTTTTGTTTCATAATTCATCCCTACGAATTTTTATGCGCCAAATTATTTTACCTTAAACATCCAAGCACCATCATTTCCCTTCTTACCAACAATTTGGAATTGACAGTTGGTTAAACGAGACCCGGTATTCTTTTCTCTTTTATCTTCTATCCCCCGTATATCTCTATATACACCACCTCGGTCACATTGCAAAGTGACATGCTTGTCTTTTCTTGAGTCACGAATAGATAGTCCATACCCTTTATTATAGTAAAATGTCCGAACGCTCTTAAGTAAATCATTGTAAGATTCAAACTTCGAGTTAGCTAGATAAAGTTCCTCGCTTTGGTTCGTTGAGTTAATTGGTCACCTGTTCAATAAACATCAAAATCGTTGAAGACAGATTCACTACGTAACAACAGTTACGCAGCGTAACTATCAGTTACACAACGTAACTATCAGTTACGCTTTTTTTTTATTAAATATTTCAAACACGTTTTTGGAACCGAACCGGTTTGGACCCGGTATGAAGTTCGTGTGAAAACAGATTCAGCCTACGATTGTAAATATGACACTTCAATCATTTTATCGTCTTTAAAATTTATTGAATTCTTTTATTACCCGTGTCTCCATAAGTGAAATCGATGTTGTACGAGATGATTTTGAGACAAAGAGAAGGTCGTGTGAAGACAGATTCAACCTACGATTGTATGAAAATTTTAATATAAGTGGGTCGTTGGCTTGGAGAAAGAAGAGGAATGAATATTAGGGTAAAATATTGATAAAATTATGGTGCTTTGTGAAAAACGTAAGATTAGGGGTCAAATAATAACATATTAATAAAATTTATCTAAGGGTAATATAGTCTAACTAAATGTTGTGAATGGAAAATATTTGTTGTGAATGAATCAGCTTCTATTAACATTAGTTAAATTTATTATTTTGAATTCTACCGTCTTAATTTTAAAAAAAGGTTATGACTTGTTAATTTATAAATATTAAATATTGTTGTATTATTTATTTCATTATTTTAAATATTAGACCCATGAACTTATACTTCACAATTGATATAATTTTTAAATATATTTAATTTATATAACATATAAATTTTATGTATATAATAATTGAGTTATTTTAGTATAATTTTACAATCTTGATCGGATCTTACGATTTCAATCTTACAACTAAAAAAATTAATATACATAAAATGTCGATCTTAACAAGCTTGGTTGTATCACAGCAACAAATTACTTGGCAAAATGTTGTTAAAGACATCTATAGCATAAACAATAAAAATGATTACTTGATTATGTGATTCTACACTTTCTAAATTAAATTACTGTTTAAAATTATACACTTGTGATTTGTATGGGATATTTTTTTTTTAGGAATGGTGAGATGATAACATATCCGAATAATTGATAGAAACCACAAATTATATGAGCCTGAAGCACGCACATGCCATAGTGGAATCTTTTACACTTGGATAACATATTGGTCCTACTACCATATGCTACATTTATTTATAAAACGGTTAGATATTTCATTTATCATAAAGCTTACTTATTTATATCTAAAGTGTGTTACTTATGAAATATGAAATATGAAATGTCACTGAAAGAAATTTCCTCTTTTCATATATGTGCTTCATAAAAATCATTAACTACGTGCACTTTATATTAATTTTATTATAATGTAACTTCTTTTCTCTTATTTCTACTTTTATATCTATACTAGCTAATCCTATACCTATCACAAGCACCATTAATATTCAAATTTTAATTTAAAAGGAACAAAATAGAAAAATAAAAATAGCCCAACAAGTCGTGCCTTAAGTAAAGAAAAATGGAAAAAAATTGTCATTATAATGAATCCAAAGAAATGTAAGAGGTTAATTTTTAAGAATTTACGACCATAATTTCAAAAAAAATCTCATCTAAAGGCATCATAGTAATTTGAGTTGTAAAAGCCCATCAACTGTTACTTCAACAAATGTTATATTTAGGAGTTTTTATAAAATAGAACAGCTAAAAGTTTCGTCATCCAAACGAAATTTTAAGAAGAAAACTTTTTTTTTAAATAAAATCAAAAGCTTTGGCCTTTGAAAAACCTATTAAATGCTATTGCCAAACACGTTCTTAAGAGCAGTCGGAGTGGAGGTGATTGTGGGTCGTTCTCGACACCCATAACATTTTTCTCTATAAATATAACATAAACTCTTAAACTAAAACCCACAATATTTCTCGATATATCTCTTTCTTTTTGAAAAATATATATACAACAAAAAATGAGTTCAAATTCTTCAGCCATCCCGATGTTACGGATTCGTAATCGTCCGAATCCGAATTGGTCGAATTACTAATTAAGGAGGTAGAAGCTATTGAACAAATGGAGGAGGAAGAAAATGAGGAGGAAAGTTCACGTCGGACTGAGAAAAGGAAAAAGCGCTATATCAACCGCGATCGAACTGCAGCAAACGAAAACGTGTTACGACATTACTTCTCCGGCGAAAGCACATACCCGGATGAATATTTCCGTAGACGATTTCGTATGAGAAGACCGCTTAGTCGAAGGTATATCTAATTACTCCGTAGAACCTTTGCCCAACTATTTTAAATATTTCAAACAACGACCCGATTGTACGGGTAAAATGGGTTTTAGTTGTTTACATAAATGCACGTCCGCTATGCGTAATATGGCGTATGGGATTACTCCGGACGCTTTTGACGAATATTTACAAATGTCAGAAAGAACATCATCTGAATCCCTAGATAATTTTTTAAAATGTGTAATCCATCTTTATAAAAACGTGTATCTAAGAACCCCAACACAAGATGATGTTAATCGTTTATATCAAAAAGACGATGAGGTTCACGAGTTTAAGGTATGCTTGGTAGCATCGCCTGTATGCATTGGGATCAATGTCCAAATGCATACAAAGGGCAATACACACGAGGTGACCATGGTTATCCAACGGTTATGATGGAAGTTGTTGCGTCGTACGATCTTTGGAAATGGCATATTTACTTCGGTGTCGCGGGGTCGAACAACAACATCAACGTGCTTAAACAATCACCGTTGTTTCATGATATGCTCAACGACTCATCCCCGGATTACAGATTCACCGTTAACGGCCACGAGTACAATAAAGGATATTACCTTGCATACGGTATATATCCGGAGTGGTCTACATTTGTTAAAGCTTTCTCGTACCCATTTGACGAACCACGTCAAAAATTCAAACGTTTTCAAGAGAGTGCGAGAAAGGATATCGAACGGGCATTCGGTGTTCTTCAAGGTCGTTGGGGGATTTATAAAACATGCAACGAGATTTTACAAAATGAACAAGTTAAGAAGAGTTATGTATGGGGGTATCATATTGCACAACCTGATTGTTGAAGACAACGAATGGTCGATTTGTGATGCCCAAGAATAGTATGCTCCTCCGGTTACAGGTGTTCCCAGAACTTATAACGAGAGAGTGAATGAACGTATCCGGATTAGTAGAGAGATTAGAGACAAGAGCACACACAACACACTCCGCGAGGATCTCGTGGCGTACATTTTGACACTTGCGGATGACTATTAACAACGTTAGCTATTTTTGTTTTATGTATTTGTATTTTTTTTAACTATTGTATTGTAATTTTATTTTTATTGTATGTGTTTGTATTTTATTTTAATTATTGTATCGTAGTTTATTTTTTATTTTAATAAAATCTTATATTTATCTTATTTAAATATTTTAAAAAGAAAATAAAAATAAATTAGGGGTCCCACAACTCCCACAACGCGGATTGTGGATGTCACGTCAGCAAAAAATCTCACAATCACCCACAACACTGATTATCACTCCGTGTGCTCTAATATCCATACTTTATAGATGTTGCTATGATTTATCGTTTTACATATTTTATATGGGTAGAAACATATCTTAATGACTTATATCATAACTATGTATGCATTGTACTTTTATGTACATGAGTAAAAAACGTCATGTATACCGATCATTTCCTTTACGTAAAAAAATGTTATATATTGTGACTTTATAAATCTTTATTATGTTATAAAGCATTTTAAACTTTTAATCGTTGCATCTTTTGAATCAATATAACTGTGTGTTATTTTCATTGTTTCGTTATTATATTTCCGCTATAATAAACTAAGAAACTGAGCACTTAATCGATTCGTAACAATTAACATCTAAATACTTATTTGTAATTGATTAGCTAGTGTTTGAGATCTTATTGAGACCTAACAACTGGTATCAGAGCAAATAAGATTTAAATTTTAATAAATTTACCAATCTTAAACGATCAATACTTAAAATCTCAAATACAATGTCATCATCTTCATCCAACACACCCACTAAGGCTGGAAAAGGTATTCCTATTTTCAGTGGTCATAACTTTGCTCACTGGAAACTTAAAGCTGAGTGGTACTTGTCCGGAATTCATGAATAAATGATGAGGACTGTAACGGAAGGACCAATAATTCCAGGAAAGCACATTGATGAGGTCAAGGAAGGAGACAAAGTTGTCCAACGTGCAAGGTGGGTTCGAACTCCTAAATCACAGTGGACAGATGTTGATAAGCTACTCTTCAATCTGGATCCAAGAGCAAGAAGCATTCTAGGTAATGCTGTTTCTGAACAAATATTCTCCACGATTGCTGGATGCAGATCCGCCAAAGAAATATGGGATACTTTAATTGTATCTTATGAAGGAGTCCCAATTGTAAGAGAACAAAGGTTAAATAGTCTGATTAGGAATTATGAAAATTTCTATGCAAAAGACAAAGAAACCTTAGCTGACGTGCATACAAGGTTCCAAGTACTGTTGAATGACCTATCTGTAAGAAATAAGAATAATGCCAAAAGTTCTCTTATTGCTTCCCCCCCTCACCTATTTATAGGCAAGGGGGTAAATGTGTAATACATCATAATAAGAAACCGTAACAACTATTCTAAGTTCTACAATTTCCCCCTTTGGTATGGTTTCTTAAAAAAAACATAAATTCAAAATATTCAATTACAATGCAAAATTAACTACTGAATTTTTAGTCTTCTAATCTTGAGAAATCTGAGCTTGATCTTGGTTGTCTTTGAGTTCAGGATACAGTTTAGCACACTCGTCTTGCTCCTGCTGCTTTTCTTGCTTTCGTCTTGCTTTGATTGTTGCATAGACGGAGTATCTGTTTTCTCTGATCTTCAAATGCATTTCGTACCTTTGAATGAATTTTCTGTTTTCTAGGCACTTCTCGATCGCATCCTTTCCAAGCTCATATTCGATTCTTTTTGCTTTCCACTTGATATCTTTAAAGTCTTCAGTCATTTGAGCATTCCCATTTTTGATGATAGTTTCAATCTCGTCTTTAATTAGCCTGAGGGTTCCTGTAGAGAAGTGATGTACTTCATTGAACAACATAACAACATTACCCTTCCAGTGAGGACTTGTGTAGACAATCCCTTTGTTTCCGAGGTTCACTATGGCCCATTTACTGACATGACTGAATTCAAATGACTGTTGTGGAGCTGTCAAATTAACCTTTCCTTTTCCACCTTCAAGAGCCATCTGGAAGTCTTGAAATGAAGCTTCTTTCACTTTCATTTCCATAAAACGTTTTATTCGATCTTCAGCAAGTCTATCAACTCTTGTTTTTGTTGACCATCGTTTCATGGACATGAACAGGTGTTCTATATCATTTGGGTTCAGATTGGCGAAGTCAGCTTCAGAGAAGTCGTACACTTTCCCATTTGTTCGAGCAACTGTGAAGGTGGTGTACTCAAGTCCGTTGTGGAATTTTGATTCAACTGTTTGTACATGTGTGATCGGATAGATTGAGTATACCTTTTCTGGTTCTTGCTGTTTTTCGTGAATGATGTGTTTCAATTTAAACCAGAGCTCCTTTTCAAACTTGGTATATCCATGAAGACGAGTTTCCTTGATTTTTCTTGGAGTTTTGACATAGAAGTTATGAACTTGATCCTCCATGAACGGTTGATTGATTCGTTTATGGATTGCTTTCTGTTCATCGAGATCAACGTCAGTAAACTTTGGTTCTCCAAAATCATTTGTTAGAGCGTACCTGTAGAGTTCAGTATGTTCTTTTTGCAGCTTCAAGTTTTCCTTTCGAATCATCTCTTCATAACACTCCCTTACATTACTTTGTGTGAGTCGGTTATCCCAATCGTATTTAGGAGGGTACCAGTTGGCTTCATCTTTATAGTCTCTTAGTTCTCTTTTACGAGCAAGCACCACACTTTTAATTGCATCATCTAGCTTTTCATCCTGACCGAGAACCATTGCTTCATGGTATAACTGCTCCATTCGTTGGTTTTTCGTTTTCTTATTTGGGCTTGTCTTTTCTTTGGCTTCCCCTGTGCTCTTATCAGCATTTATGACTCTATCACCTGAACCCTCCACATTTTTGTTTTTCTTTGACCGGCGCTGCTTTTCCCCCTCATTCGGATGATTATCAGGATCATTATCTGAATGTCGCTGTTTAGTACCCTGCGCCTCAACCCGAAAATTTTCTTTCAACCCTCTGTATTTGTCAACAATAACTGAGAGGTCTCGTAGCTGATTGTTAAACAGTTCTTCCATGCTCGTTGGTTGAAAATCATCATCTATTGCAAGAGCTTCCAATATCATATTATCGCGAGCGGAAGGTTCATCAGTGTAAAGAATGCGCTCGAGTAGGGTACTTTCAAGCACATCCCTAGGTATAGTGTTCAACATTTCTTGCACAACATCGGAGGAGAGGTTTTCAGTGGTTGGTTTCGAAGCTGGTTCCGGGATTTTAGTGTGTACAGCCTTGGTTTCTAGAGTTTGCTTCATCCTTAGTTTAATTGGCACTGCAGGGGCAGCCAGTGATGAGATATCGGAAGGAGAGGATGAGCTTACCCGAAGAGGAGATGAAATGATCGGAGCCTGTGCATGCTGCTGATGTGGTTCTACCATATCCAAGTGACGATTTATCCGAGTATTGAGATTCATTGGCGGGAGCACCTGTTTTCCTTTTCCGCGCGTATCCTGAGAATTTGCTGGTTGGAGAGCAGCGTCAAGCATCCATTTGGGTAACCCGTGATCACTGAGATTGCCCGTTGCCGTATCTTTCTGTGACACAAAGTCACGTCTAGACGAACCTGCATCGACCGTTGGCATAATGTTAACGGAGGCAGGATTTCCGGTCGATCCTCGGAAGCGTTCGGCTTGCGAACGTCCTACAACCGTTCCGCTAGTGTCACAAAGACGACTAGATCTGGGAGCGACATGTGCAAAGTGAACTCGTGAGGGACCAGACTCGTGTACGACCGAAGGCGGGAGTCGGGAATGTTGACTCCCTGTTTCAATAACATCCGGCTCCGAAGGAGGGGACGTTAGCAGATTTGGGCTTTCTCCCGTGCTTTGTGAAACATCATCCAGTGGGGATGACGAGTGGAGATGAGAGGTGTACGTCGGGTGCATCGATGGGGAGTCGATGTCTTTTTCAATACGCTCTGTCGACATACGACTGAGTGTAGCAGATGTGGTGCCCCGGTGTCTAGTCCTAGGCTCGGATGGGGCTTTTATATTTTTCTTTTTGTCCCCATATTTTTTACTCTCACCCTTCCTCTCGCTTTTTTCAACTCCTCCCTCGTATGCGCCCGAAGGACTCCCCAGTACAAGTACCGAGCGAGTGTGTACTGGTGCCTGTACTACCACATTGTTACCATCACCCCCTACTTCTGTATCATCATCATCAGAAGACCTAGATTCAGAATCCTGATGATCAGCATCCTCCTCACTCTCACCTAGACCTAGACTCTCACTACTGGAAGGCGCTAGTTCTCGTGGGGAAGGAACAATCGGCTCTGATCGTTCCGTACGAGTGGTCGGATTCCTATAGGTTATTAAATGAACATCATCCTTTGGTATGCGCGAAAGTAGGTGGTCGGGAATAGGCATCCATGCTTCGGCCGTCTGATTAGGTCGTGGGCGAAAGACAGGAGTGAAGTACTCACCATACGTGTGATCACCAATCCGTTTGTTCAGGCTAGCAGGGGCTTGCTGTAGGATTACGCGAACAATCATCTGTAGGAAGCGTTGGTAAGGAATATACGGCTTCGAAATTTCCTTCTTTTTGCGTTTGAGGGCTTTTGTAGGTAGAGAGTGTTTAACCGCATCCTTCCTTAGTTCCTGCTCAAAATACTGGTTTTTATGGTCGATGGAGTCCCGAAGATCATCGAATATGAGCCGAGCAACATCAAATTTCTTGTTAAAGATAAATGTGATCCACATGATGACGGTTATTCGATTCGCATAATCTTTGCCACGGTTTTTGGGCGTGGTGGTGTGTACCATTAGTTGTAACAAGAATTGCCATGGTTGCGGTAGTAAATCCCAATCCATTTTGAGAGTGCGTAATTTCCCTCGATAACCCAACTCATAAATCCATGTGATAAGGTCTGCATCATATTTCGGTATTTCCTCGTATTCATTATAAGTGGGTAGATCCAGAATGTTCCTGAGTAGCTCAACTGTTATTTCGACTGTGTATTCTTCAAGTTCACATACTATCATTTCTTCGATCGGTTCTTCAGAGTCAGTGTTATCGGCCGGCTGATAACTCATGTTATACCAGAACTGCTGTAAGTATACCCGTGGAACCTGTGGATGACTGGCAAAGAGTTCTTTCCAGGGGTGATGTTTGATGATTGAGAGGATTATGGGATACGGGCATGCATGTGTCTTAAGATCAATGGTGGTGTTGTTGGGTCTCATGTCTAGCCATAAACGAGTCGGGTGAACCGTTTCCTCAGCAGGAAAGGCCGGAGCATCGTGACCTGCCATTCGATGAACTGATGGGACGTTTGTGATAGGCCGAGCTGTTTTCCTGGTGCGCGCCATCTGATGCTGAACACAAAAACAAACCGTTAATAAAACAAAATATATACGTTTTTTTTTTTTTTTTTTTTTTTTTTTTTTTTTTTTTTTTTTTTTTTGTCATAATGCAACTTTTTGATGGCGAAGATCCCTTAAAGGTTGAAGAAAAATATGTCAATGTGGTAAAATTGACAAAGAATCCGGATAAACTTCGCCCGTGGGATCGCTCGCTTGTACAACCGTTTTCCCTAAGGTTGTTGAACTAATCTAGTACAATAACACCGTTGAGTACGCTTTTCAATTTCGATTTTCGACATATAAATCTCGGATTTTTCTGATGCTCGAGTCTCGTCAAAATACGTCGCGTAAGTTTAACCGGTATCCGAAAACTGACTGAAAAAAAAAAATCTCTCTCTTTAAAAAAATTCTTATTTTTCGATTTCGTCTTTAGCGTGAAAACGTGGAATCGCAAAACTTATTTTTTTTTTTTTTTTTTTTTTTTTTTTTTTTTTTTTGAACTAAGCGTATCCATGTTCCTGTTCGTATCCAGTTTCCCTATTCGTATCCATGTTCCTGTTCGTGTGGGTACTTGGCGTAAGCTTGGAAACCCTAGTCGTGACACACTCTAACACACCCCTAAACTCTAGCCAACAAAACCCTAAAATCCTATCCGTGTAGGTACAAGCTGTTCGTGGATGATGAGTCTGAATTCGAATGAACCTATATGCTATTCGTGTTCGAGATAGCCAATCTGTTCTCCAATGAAGTCCTAGGTTATCATTCGTGTAATCCTAGTCGTGTGGGTGCATTAACAGGTCGTGTCATGTTATCCGAGCAAGGTTACAATCAGGTCGTCTGGGTAGTTATCGAAATTTTTGAAACCCTAAACATCAAAACCCTAAACCTAGTCGAGATGAAAACTGTTCGTGTAAGGACTTGAAAACCCTAGCCGTCAGACCTAGGAACCCTAGCAAAACAAGTTCGTGTATGATGATGTTGAATTCGAATGAACACTTGTAAGTTGATGATGCGTTTAAAGCTGTTCGTGCATGGGAAGTATGAAACCCGAGTCGTGTGTGTACAAAACCTATTCGAGCTAAGACCTGGTCGTTTATCCCTAGCCATCTGAAACCTTGTCGTGTGAGCACTTTGCTAAATCTTCAAAAGCAAAACCTAGTCGTGGAGGTTAATGATGTATCCATCAAAGCCTGTTCTTGTATGATGAATTTGGAGGCTACAACCCTATTCGTGTGTGTACTTAGATAGATCTTTGAAACCCCAAAACCCTAGCCTAGCTGAACCCCATTCGTTCAAAAGCATATTCGTGCAAAACCAAGCCGCCACAAACTGTTCGTGTGATGAGTAGGAGTTCGAATGAACACTTTAACGAGTTGTGCATGCTGTTCGTGTATGTTAAGTATGAGGTCTAGCAAGCTTGTTCGTGTATGATGAGTTTCTAGTCTAATGAACACTTGAACGATTTGTTACACGATTTGTTACTGAGATTAGGATTTTGCTTGCATGCTGTTCGTGTAAGGTGATTAGGCATACGAACTATCCTGTTCGTGTGAGTTTAATGTATGTTCTTGGGAGTACTTGGTGGGATACCGGGAAAAACAGTCACAATTATAAGTATAAACAAGAGATTAAAATAGAAAATCACACAAACGTTAGCATATAAACATGAAGAACAATACAAAATAAAGTTACCTAGAAAACTTGTGTTCTTCGTTTTTGCCCAGAGAGAAAAATAGTAAAAAATTGATGTGATTATGAAAACCTAATTCACTTTTAACCTTATATGTGATCCAAAAGCCCAATGGGTGATCCATGGATACCCATATGTAAATTTTACAATTTTAGCCCAGAAAAATCAATTATTCAACAAATACTCATAAACAGAAATTCCCCCTCAAATTATGATTCCCCCTTAACACGGAATTCCCCCTCAGAATAGTATTCCCCCTCTAAAACGTAATTAAACACATTATCATACAGAAGCACACACGTAAAAAGCAGATATACAGATAAAATACAACCTAGGAATTCCGAGTTAATCTTTTAAGTTTAACATGCCGAGTTTGGAGATAAGAAATTTAAATCGTTTTTCCTCCAGAGCTTTTGTAAAAATATCGGCAATTTGAAAATCGGTTTCGACAAAGTGTAACTCAATAAGTCCTTTTTCAATGTTGTCTTTCAAAAAATGATATCGAATATCGATATGTTTAGTTCGAGAGTGTTGAACCGGATTAGCAGAGATGGAGATAGCACTGGTTGAATCACAGTAGATTGGGATTGCTTGCACTTCATAGCCATAATCCCGAAGTTGAGTGCGGATCCAGAGAACTTGAGAAAGACATACTGCAGCTGCTACATATTCTGCCTCGGCAGTTGAAATTGAGACACAATTCTGCTTCTTTGAAGTCCAACTGATTAGTTTGTTTCCCAAAAAATGAGCACCTCCAGACGTGCTTTTCCTGTCTAAATTACACCCTCCATGATCCGCATCAGAATAAGCAATAAAATCAAAACCAGTGTTCTTTGGATACCACAAACCCAAATATGGAGTACCTTTCAAGTATCAAAAAATACGTTTTACTGCTAGCAAATGAGATACTTTTGGGTTTGATTGACATCGAGCACACATACAGGTTGCAAACATAATATCAGGACGACTCGAGGTCAAGTACATTAATGAGCCAATCATTCCTCTGTATGTGGTGACATCAGTGGATAATCCCGTAGGGTCATCATGTAAGTTTGCCCGAGGGACCATTGGTGTGGCCATTGGGGAACAATCGGCCATTTTGTACTTTTTAAGCATTTCAAAAATATATTTAGATTGATTTATAAAAATGCCATCTGGTAATTGTTTCACTTGTAACCCCAAAAAGAAAGACATTTCACCCATCATACTCATTTCAAAACGTTTAGACATAAGGGCACAAAATTGTTTGCATAGGTGTTGACTGGTTGACCCAAAAATGATGTCATCGACATAAATTTGCACAAAGATTGCATCAGGACCCTTTTTACGACTAAAGAGAGTTGTGTCAATTGACGCTCTCGTGAAACTTGCATCTAAAAGAAAAGACGAAAGTTTGTCATACCATGCACGAGGTGCCTGTTTCAAGCCGTACAGTGCCTTTTTGAGTTTGTAAACATCATTCGGACGATGCGGATCAACAAAACCTTCTGGTTGTTCAACATATACTTCCTCCTTGATGTCGCCATTAAGAAATGCTGTTTTGACATCCATTTGATACACAATGAAGTTCTTTGTTGCTGCATATGCAAGAAACATGCGTATGGCCTCAATCCTAGCTACTGGTGCAAACGTTTCATCGTAGTCGATTCCTTCCTGCTGAGAATACCCTTTAGCCACAAGACGTGATTTGTTTCGGATTACAACCCCATTTTCATCCTTCTTGTTTTTGTGTAGCCATCGTACCCCGACAATTGACCGATTCATTGGTCGTGGTACCTTTTCCCACACATCTAAGCGCTTGAACTGATTCAACTCCTCTTGCATGGAATTTATCCAGTTTGGATCCGTAAAAGCCTCCTTGGTATTTTTGGGTTCAACTGAGCTTAAGAATATTAAGAAGAGACATTCATTAGCTGTGGCCTTTCGAGTTCTGACACGATCATTCACACTTCCAATTATTTGGTTTGGAGGATGAGATTTCGTCCACATCTTGACCCGCTCAGCGAGGGGCGGAGGAGGGAGAATGATTTGAGTGTTGGCAGGTGGCGTAGAGATCGGAGTGCTCGAAGACGAAGATGGAGGAGTACTCATAGAAGATGATTGTGGAGTAGTAGGTTCTTCTGTGTCGTCCGTCTGATCAGGAGAGGTTTCTGTAGAGTTAACTTGAGATGAGTCAGGAATTGTAGTGTTCAAGGAATCCTCAGTGGCTTGTTCCTGTTGTGTACTAGACACATCTTGTTGATCAGATACAGTGGGGGTTTCCTGTGTTGTATTTCGATTGCGTCGTACGACATCATCATCGAAGTAATACAGAGTGTCGAAGAAATGATCCGATAGTGGTGGAGAAGTATTCACTGGAGGGTCGGATGTGAAATGGTCGGATTTCATTGTGCCGAATTCATCAAAAGATACATTAACACTTTCCACAATCACCCGTGTGCGAACATTGTACACCCGAAACGCCTTTGATTCCGAAGAGTAACCAACAAACACTGCCTCATCCGCCTTATCATCAAATTTCCGCAATTGTTCTTTATCATTCAGTACAAAACATTTACATCCAAATACATGTAGATACTTGATATCGCTCATTTATACGAGTATTTCATAGCGATATTTGTTATGTTTTGTGTCCCAAACGTAATGGATAGACCCCGTATTGCTTATATTTTGTGTAAAGTGTATTTTATAGGTTTTAGCTACGTTTGGAGTTATTGGAGGTGATTTGGGACCAAAAGGAGCTAAGCAAAACAAGTCGGGAATCATTTGGTCCAATGTTGCGGCGCAAGTATTTGTCATGCGGCGCAAATGTTTGACACAATATTTATGGAGCTTGCTGAAGTAGTAGTTGCGGCGCAAGTGGTGTATGTTGCGGCGCAAGAGTGTGGCGTATCTGGCAAATCAATTTGGTCAATTTAATGACTTGCGGCGCAAGAAGAAGTGTTGCGGCGCAAGACGTATATCTGGCAGTTACAATTTTATTCTTTAAGTCCTAATTAAGTGGGAACCCAAAGAGTTAGTGGGCAATTATATTATAAACGTTGGAAAGCCAGAAAACATATCATTATCATCATATCATCAGCTTATCATCGGCAATTAGCAAAGGAGATCAAGAACACTTTTCATATTTGTTATTTTCCATTGAACAATCGTTACTTTAATTTCCGCTTTGTTAATTTGGGGATACTTGGAACCTAATTTCCAGCTTTTGGTATTGAATCTTTTATCATTTTAATTGCAATTTGAAGTATGTCTTTTACATGTTTAATTGTGTTTGTTACGATTATGAGTAGCTAATTTCTTAGTACGTTTGCTTGGATTATGTGATGTTTATGTGTTAGGTTTTAGGTTTGAAAATCGATTGATGTGTAGAGGTTAATTGGGGATCCGTTTGGGTTAATAACTTAATTATCTTGCTAAAATTGTTTATACTCTTGTTTGGTAATCTAAAAACGGGTATTCGAAAGGAATCCGTAATTTTTACTAAAATAGGAACGAATTAATCGGCCGGTCTTTAGTTGATTATAAGTGAATGATATTCGAAAGGAATCATTAACAACAATTTTTACAAGTAGAAATTAACACAAACGCTAGCTACTAAATTAAGAGAAATCGGTTTAGGAGTTAGTAAGCTATTCGAAAGGAAGCTTATAGATTAATTCTCACACATAGGCTTGAAACTTTATGCACAATTACTTGAGGTGTTAACGGTATTCGAAAGGAATCGTTGCATGGTTGGGTAATTGGAGAAATCCGGTATTCGAAAGGAACTTAGGATTTTACATTAGAAGTTTATCGATATTTTCACACCTAAGAAATAACACATATTCATTAACGGTCCAAGCAAGCGTCTCTTTTATCCTTATTTTAAATCTTAAATATTTTTACTGTTATTGTAAGCAAGTCTTCACTAAGACTAAAACCAACTTGTTAATTGTTACGCGTTTTTATAAACTAATATTTTCGACTATAAATAGTCCCTGTGTTCGAACCCGATATTTGCTAATACTATTTTACAAATGACAAGGGTACACTGCCCGTGTCGTAATCTAGTAAAGGTTTAATTTTCGGAAAACTAGATTTTTCGCATTAAGTTTTTGGCGCCGCTGCCGGGGACTTGATTTAGTTGAAGTTTTTAGTTTATTGTTTGATTACTTGTTTGAATATTTTTCACGGGTAGTTGTTTTGTTTGTGTTGTGATTTTCAGGATTATTGATTGTGGATGTACACGAGATCCCAAGGGAAACAAGTGCAAAGTCCTCTATCGGATCCAGAAAAACTTTTGAGGAAACGAGGTATTGGCGCAGTCGCGTCGGTTGTTTATAGTGAAAGCGAATCTTCCGAGGAGGAAGTAGAAGTTGTTTTTGAAGAAGAGATGGAAGGAAACGGGGAAGATAACGGAAGGCCGATAATAGAAAACAATCCACCCCATCCTTTTGACATACCGATGATCAATAGGAATAGGGTAGTACCACAAACGAATGGGTCGGCCATTGTAGCACCGGAGTTAGGGGTCGATTTTTCCGTTAAAGGGCATCATTTAAAAATGATTCAAGATAGCACTTTTGACGGACATTTCAAGTCCGACCCGCACAAGCATGTGGCACATTATATGGAGGTATGCAAAATGTTCCGATATGGAGCGGGTCAAGAGGAAGGAGTGATGCTAAGTTTATTTCCATCGTCTCTCACGGGAGAGGCGAAAGTGTGGTTTAATGAATTGGAGCCGGGAACAATTGCTAGTTGGGAAGCAATGAGGGAACTTTTTGTGACGAGATTTTTCCCACCCATCTTGCGTAGGAAGCTATTGAACCAAATCCGCTCGTTTCAACAATGGGATAACGAGACTATCACGGATGCTTGGATTAGGCTGAAGGAGTTGTTGAGGAATTGCCATGGGCATGATTTGAATCGGGATGAAGTGATTGACATTTTCTACTACAGTTTGGATAGTCGTTCTCAACACGACTTGGATTTAGCGGGTGGTGGAAGTTTCTTATACAAATCACCAAAAGAGGCTCACCGAATGATGGAAGACCAAGTTCAAGCTCATATTGCTAGAGATCGGGTTACTAGGAATAGGAGAGTTAGAGGAACGGTGAACCAAGTAGAAGAAGGGGGAAGTAGTGGTAGCAACAAAGAAGTGGTGAACGAGATTAAAGCTTTGGGTGATGAAATGAAAAACCGAATGAGTCGTTTGGAAAAAGATGTCCACTTAGTGAAGAATGGTTGCAGGAAATGTGGGGGACCTCACTACACGGAGGATTGTGAGCCGAAAACCGAGGAAGCAAACTATGCCAATTACGGGTATCAAAACCGGGGAAATAGTGGGTATGGAAATCAGAATCGGGGAAACAGAAATGAGGCGAGATTTCAACCCAACCAATCGAAACAAAAGGAGGAGCAACCCGAGCAGAATTTTGAGGAAATGATGAAGGAGTTCGTTTATTCCCAAAAGGCGACAAATGACTTAATGGCTAACTCACTGAAGGGATTCACCTCAAAATGGGAGCAAAGCCAAAGGAACACCCAAGCTAACATGCAAGACTTGGAGCGAAAATTTGAGAGATTAAGTGAACAATTCTCAAAACGACCAACGGGTCAAATGCCAAGTTCAACCCAACCAAACCCGAGGCAAAATCAAAACAATAACGGAGGATCATCAAGTCAAGGATCGAAATATGTACCTCCTAACAACCGGGATGAGCATGTGAACGTTGTGGAGACTAGATCTGGGGCTAAGTATGGGGGAAACCGAGAATTGGTGCTGAACAAGGACAAAACGGAAAATTCAGCTGAAACTGACCTCTTGCGCCGCAACTCCAACATGTTGCGCCGCAACTATTACTCAGAAGCTGACCCAATTGTCAGTGACCAACTATTTGCGCCGCAAGGTACCTTAGTTGCGCCGCAACAGGATCAGATACAGAACCGTGAACCCATCGATAGTGATTCTGACGACGAGGAAGAGATAGAAATGGAGTCGAGGCCTGGGAAGGAGCCAATGGGGGCTAATAAAGAAAAAGAGCTGGAAATCGAAACAAAAGGGCCATACAAGCCACATATCCCATATCCGCATAGACTTCGCAAAGAAAAGAAAAAAGAGCAATACGGTAAATTCATCGAGTTAATGAAAACTGTTAAGATTAATGTTCCTTTAGTTGATCTTATTGCAGGTATGCCGAATTATGCAAAATTCATGAAGGAGCTGGTGAGCGGGAAAGGTGATTACATGGAGAAAATCACCGCGTTTCTAAATGCCGAATGTTCGGCGATTGTGAAGAGGTCTATACCACCGAAACTTGAAGACCCAGGAATTTTTCTATTGACTTGCACTTTTAACGATACAATTACTTTTAGTGCATTAGCGGATTTAGGGGCAAGCATTAACTTAATGCCCAACTCTATTTACACTAAACTGTCTTCAAATGCTTTAACCCCAACACGTATGAGCATAAGATTGGCCGATCGATCTTATCAATATCCATTGGGTATTGCCGAAAATATGCTTATACGGGTTGGAGAATTTTTATATCCCGTGGATTTTGTAATTCTCGAAATGGAGGAGGATGAAAAAGTTCCTCTCATTTTGGGTAGACCATTTTTAAATACCGCGGATGCTATAATCCGGGTTCGGGATACCGAAATTTCTTTGGGATTGGGTGATGAAAGGGCAACATTTTCTCTAAATCAAGCAATGAAACATTCTTATTCTACTGATGAATCTTGTTTTAGAATTGATGTTATAGATGAAGCAGATTATGACCTCGATTGGGAAGGCATTTTGGAAGAAGAGGCGGAAATGGAAATGTTGAATTCCATTAGCAAAGAAGAAGCGAATGAAGAGGAAAGCTCGAATGAAGTGAAGGAATTGGTAGTTAACGACGGGGCGAGGATCAAGACATCCATTGAAGATCCTCCGAAGGATTTGGAACTTAAGCAATTACCAGAACATCTAGAGTATGCATTTTTAGAGGGTAATTCTAGTCTCCCTGTTATTATCTCGTCTTCAGTTTTGGAAGACGAGAAGGTTAAATTACTAACGGTCCTTAAAAGCCATAAAAAGGCTTTCGCTTGGCGCATTTCTGATATTCCGGGTATAAGTTCTAATTTTTGTAAACATAAAATCAATTTTCTAGATGATGTAAAACCCGTTGTCCAACGACAACGGAGACTTAACCCGAATATGCAAGATGTGGTCAAAAAGGAAATTGTTAAACTCTTGGATGCAGGTATTATTTATCCGATAGCGGATAGTCCTTGGGTTAGTCCGGTCCACTGTGTGCCCAAGAAAGGTGGAATGACCGTGGTTTTGAATGAAAAGAACGAGTTGGTACCCACGAGAACCGTAACGGGGTGGAGAGTTTGTATAGATTATAGGAGATTAAATGAGGCGACCCGAAAAGATCATTTTCCATTGCCATTTATGGATCAAATGATAGAAAGGTTGGCGGAAAACGAGTTTTATTGTTTTCTCGATGGTTTCTCGGGTTATTTTCAAATTCCAATTGACCCCGAGGACCAAGAGAAAACAACTTTTACTTGTCCTTTCGGTACTTTCGCTTATAGAAGAATGCCATTTGGGTTGTGCAATGCACCGGGTACGTTTCAACGGTGTATGATGGCGATTTTTCAGAATATGGTTGAGAACTCCATGGAAGTTTTTATGGACGATTTTTCGGTCTATGGGAGTTCGTTTGATGGGTGCTTGGAAAGTTTGGATAGGATGTTAGCACGGTGTGAAGAAACTAATTTAGTTTTGAATTGGGAGAAATGCCATTTTATGGTGAAGGAAGGAATAGTATTGGGGCACAAGATTTCAAAGGCGGGTATTGAGGTTGATAGAGCAAAAATTGAAGTCATAGCAAAGTTACCACCTCCAACGAACGAGAAATCAGTGAGAAGTTTTCTAGGACACGCGGGGTTTTATAGGCGGTTTATTAAGGACTTTTCAAAGATAACTAGGCCGATGACCCGTTTGTTAGAGAAGGATACGAAGTTCGAATTTACGGAGGATTGTATGAAGGCCTTTGAATTGTTGAAGGAACGGTTGACCAACACACCGATCTTAGTGTCACCAAATTGGGAATTGCCGTTTGAATTAATGTGTGACGCTAGCAACTTTGCGGTAGGGGCGGTATTGGGTCAACGAATTGACAAACACTTTCGACCCATTTATTTTGCTAGCAAGACTCTAAATGAAGCTCAGCAAAATTACACTACTACCGAGAAAGAATTATTAGCAGTGGTGTTTGCTTTCGATAAGTTTCGGTCGTATTTGGTACTAAGTAAAACGGTGGTATTCACGGATCATTCGGCCTTGAAGTTTCTGTTTTCAAAGTTAGATGCGAAGCCGAGGTTGATTAGGTGGATATTATTACTTCAAGAATTTGATGTGGAGATTCAAGACAAGAGGGGTAGAGAAAATGTGGCGGCGGATCATTTGAGCCGTTTGGAGAATCCGAGTCTTAGAGCTTTGAATGAAGAAGATATTCGAGACACCTTTCCGGATGAAAGGTTGGCTTTTGTTGGAAAAGCGTTTGGTGAACGGGGTCCTTGGTATGCCGACATAGCCAATTATTTAGCGGGTGGAGTTGTTAGTTGGTTACTTACTTATCAACAACGGAAAAAGTTATTTTCGGATGCCAAGTACTATTTTTGGGAGGAGCCGTTTCTATTTAGGATGTGTGCCGATGGCATGGTGCGAAGGTGTGTTTACGGAGCCGATACGAGGCGAATTCTCGATGAGTGTCACCATGGTCCAACGGGAGGGCATTATGGCCCATCCGTGACGGGTAAAAAGGTCTTTGATGCGGGTTTTTATTGGCCCACTATTTTTAAGGAAGCACACACCTTAGTGAGGACATGTGATTCGTGTCAAAGGCAAGGTACGGTTACAAAACAAGACGAGATGCCGCAACAAAGTATACAAGTGTGCGAGGTTTTTGATATTTGGGGAATTGATTTCATGGGGCCGTTTAAACCGTCGAACAGAAATGTCTATATTTTGGTGGCGGTGGATTATGTATCCAAATGGGTCGAGGCAAAGGCACTACCTACTAATAATGCTAACGTTGTTATTGACTTTTTACGAAGTTTATTTTGTAGGTTTGGCATGCCAAAAGCGTTGATAAGTGATCGGGGAACCCATTTTGCAAACGCCCAAATGGAGAAAGTTTTGAAGAAATATGGGGTACAACACCGGTTTTCGACTTCTTACCACCCTCAAACAAGTGGGCAAGTCGAAAACACTAATCGGGCGATTAAACGGATTTTGGAAAAGACGGTCAACAACAACCCGTCTTTATGGTCAAAGAAATTGGATGAAGCATTGTGGGCGTTTCGGACCGCTTACACGACACCGATTGGAACCACCCCGTTCAAGATGCTATATGGGAAAACGTGTCATTTACCCATGGAGATAGAGCATAAAGCGTATTGGGCGCTTAAAGAGTGTAGCATGGATTTAATTGCTAGTGGCGAAACCAGATTTCTACAACTCCATGAGTTAGACGAGTTAAGATGGAACGCGTACGAGAATTCCGCTCTTTATAAAGCGAGGACTAAGATGGTCCATGATTTGAAAATTAGGCGGAAAGAGTTTAAGGAAGGGGACAAGGTACTTTTGTTCCAATCGAAATACAAGTTTAAGGCGCCTAAGTTGAGATCAAAGTGGACGGGTCCGTATTTGGTGAGACGGGTCTTTTCGGGTGGATATGTGGAACTCGAAACGGATGATGGCGGATCATTTATCGTTAATGGTCAAAGAGTCAAACTTTATCGGGAGGAAGATGAGGAGAACGGTATGACATTGGAGGATGGGTTCTACCCGTTCTAGGTTCTCGGCACAACGAGGAGTCAAGCTAATGACTCGAGGAAAAAACGAGCACTTTCGGATTAAACCCCGGTTTGTTGTATCATTTCTCTTTTATTTTCTTTTATTTTGATTAAATTTGCTGTTTTTAGTTATTTAGGTAACTTAGAAATTAACCTAGTGTAGTTTAGTTTAAGTGTTTAAGCAATTTAGGAAGAAAACCGAGAAAAAATACCTGTAGCACCCTTCTTGCGCCGCAAGAAGTGGGTCTTGCGCCGCAAGAACGTGATCCGAGGGTGGAAGTAATTTGGTGTCATCCATTTGCGCCGCAGGCCAATCCTATTGCGCCGCAAGACTATCAGGTGTGTATAAAAAAAAAAAAAACAAAATAGTTTTCTTATCCTTTTAAACTCTCACCACCGAGAGTTTTCTTTTCTTTCTTCCTTTTACTTCTAGCGGCGCAAAGAGAAACAAGAAACACACATTCACTTTGAAATTCGATTTACCATTCTTATCTTTTATCAACATCAATCAATTAAGTCATGGGAAGATCGGTATGTTTGTTTCTTACTTTTGATTTCTTCAATTTAGTTTTAATTAGGGTTCTTAATTTGCAATTGATTTGGGGGAAAGTTAAATTAGGGCTTTTTAGTAGTAACGTTAGTTGATTAAGATAAGTTTTAGACTAATTCCGTTAACTTTAGGATTCTTAAGAATTAGTTTAGTCATGTCGGGTTTCCCATTGTTGCTGCAGAATTTCGCCAAGAAAACACCCTCTTGCGCCGCAAGAGGAAGTGTTGCGGCGCAAATGGGGCTACAGACCTGACATCTTTAAAAAAAAAAAAAAAAAAAAAAAAAAAAAAAAAGAAGTAGAGTAGTTTTTGTTTATTTTGTTTCTTTTAATCTAACAAATGTAGTTTGTTTTGTCTTTGTTGTTTGTTTGTTTTGTAGGGGAAACGTCAAGCGGTGGAGGAACCGGAAGTGGTCGAATCATCCACTTCCCATCGAGTGACCCGCCCACCGGTTCCATCCACGGAATCAATGGTTATGAGACAGGAAACGCATCCTTGGCTAAAATGGACGGGATGCACGGCCAATGAAAAAATCAGATTTAATAACAACTTGGCTTTACTTCAGGATAAAGCGGTTCACCCCCCGAAGTTTTTGGAATGGGGAATGCTCGATAACTTGGAGATAACTGCAGAATTGGACCCATTCTTGACTACTCGGTTTGTAAGAGCGGCTGGAGCAATACCTTTTGAGGTGGAAGTATGGAAGAAAGCTTTCAGTGTCCGCGAACGTATTTACCGAGAACTGTGTCTCGAGTTTTATTCTACTTTGATAGTTGAACCGGTCCCCGACAGTAGTAAAGAGGTTTATGATGCAAAGATCATCCAGTTTAGGTTAGGGGGGAAAGCTCATGAGGTCACTTTACCACAATTTGGGTTTTTAACGGGTCTATTCACTGAAGATGAATATTTGGATAAACACAATATGGCGGATTATATTGTGAAGGGCAGTTGGAACTGGAATGCAATCCGGAGTCGAAAAAATGACGTATGGTTTGAGTTGTCCGGACATAGGCCTCACGCCTCCACCAACAAAGCGAACAATCTAACGGATCCAATCTTGAGGGTGCTTGAAAAGGGAATATCTAATTCATTCTTACACCGTTTTCAGCATCAAGATAAAGTTTATATTGATGACTTGTGGTTGTTGTACTTCTTCGCCAAAAGGGACCCTACCAAGTATGTGAATGCCCCGTGGGCACTGGCTGAGTACATGAACGAGAAAGGGTCGGGCCGACAAGCTGCAGGGCCTATGGTTTGTGGCCACTTCATTACGAGAATCGCAAAGAATTTGGGTGTTTTGACTCAGGCGGGGATTCAAAAGTGCAGTCCACCAGTGGGATGGAAGATGGTTACAATGAATGATCTGTTTCGGGCGAAAATTATCACCAAAAACAGAATTTATGTGGGTAATGTGCAGGAAGAAGAGGGGGACGAAGCTGAGGAAGAGAACGAAGAGGAGGAGGGTAACGTGAACGTGGCGGGAGCGGTCCCACCACCACTTGGCCCGTTTGACTTTAATCCCATGATGCATGAAATGTATAGGATTGGGCGCCGAGTGGACGAGACACATGATGATGTTCTTCACCTTAGATCGGAGGTTCATCAGATCAGGACAGAGGTCGATAGGACCCGCTTGGATGTTCATCAGTTTGGGGCTTACACACAGTATCACATGGAGCGATACCAGCCCATGTGGGATTATATGACCACTGCCCAGTACCATGTGCATCATCCCGAGGCAGCGAGTGGGTGGACTGAATACAACCCACCTCCCATGTGGAACCAACCCCCACCCAATGATGAAGAGTGAAGGACGTGCCGAAGCCGCTTGTGGGGCTTATTTGTTTGTTGTTGTACTTTATGATGTTTGGAACTATTTACTTTTCAGTTGTGTCGGGTCGTGCTTGGAACTCTTTTATTTTGGTTTGTTTAGGATTTTTATTATTACGCTAATGAACTTGTTTGTCTATGTGTTTGGATCTTACCAAGACTGGCATTAAGTTCAGCACGTGCGGAGTCGATTCAGAAATCATGCAACATCCTACGGAACTCGCACGGTTTTATCTTTCTTTCTTTATTTTATTTTTATCTTTTTAGTTTATTTTAATTTCCCTTAGTTTAGTTAGTTTTTATTTCGATGGAACACATTAGGGACAATGTGTTATTCAAGTATGGGGGGTGAGTCGGGAAATTAGTTAGTTTTGTCCCCTATATCCATTACGTTATTTTAGTCCCATTTGAGTCATAAAAAAAAAAAAAAAAAAAAAAAAACGCTTAAACGTAGTTAGGGAAAATGATAGGGGCTTGTATATTTAACTTTATTCCGGTACATTAACGTGAAATTGCTTAGGAACATCTTTAGTTAATAAAATACTTGTAAATAAGAGTTTAGGTTTTCTAATTTTAGTTCCTTAAGTTTCCCTGAAAAATCAAAAAGATAGATAATCACTAGATATCCTTAGTACCGAGCCCTTGTAGTCCCTGCACCCTTTCGGGGGTAGTTGGGGAATCCTAGTATTACTTAAGCCCTTGGAGAATTAGAGGCGAAGAAAAAGGCCATAGGTCTTTCCCGTCAACAAATTTGAACTCATCCTCACTATAACGAAGACTCAAATCCCGTTATACTTGTTCACTTCAAAGAAAATATATAATAATAAATCTATAGTATTTGAAGTGAACGAAAGTGAGAGGCAAGCTAAAAGATGTAGACTAACCAAACAATTCTCAAAAGAAAGAAGTACTCAAATGAAGAAAATGCTTAGTAATATTTTAAGGGTTCCCCCGAAAGTAAGGCGGTATAGGGGTCGGCTGTAATGGCTGATCGCTCTAACTTCGGTTAGAGAGTGAGGGAAAAGGGGTGATTATCTTGACATATCTAAACTAGGGGAAGAATTAGGAGTTAAAATTGGTAAATTGCGGTTCTTGTTTACTTAAGTAATTTAGTAGCTTTAGATGTTTGTAGTCGGTTTTACGATCTAGCAATTTCACGCATATCTTTATTTCTAACACCGGAATTTAGTTAAATGTTTGAGCCCGTGATTCCCTAATTTTTCTTAAGTTGTATGTTTTGTAAAATGGTTAGTAGGTTTGAGTCGGATTTGCTTAGGGACAAGCAAATGCTTAAGTATGGGGGGTTTGATATCGCTCATTTATACGAGTATTTCATAGCGATATTTGTTATGTTTTGTGTCCCAAACGTAATGGATAGACCCCGTATTGCTTATATTTTGTGTAAAGTGTATTTTATAGGTTTTAGCTACGTTTGGAGTTATTGAAGGTGATTTGGGACCAAAAGGAGCTAAGCAAAACAAGTCGGGAATCATTTGGTCCAATGTTGCGGCGCAAGTATTTGTCATGCGGCGCAAATGTTTGACACAATATTTATGGAGCTTGCTGAAGTAGTAGTTGCGGCGCAAGTGGTGTATGTTGCGGCGCAAGAGTGTGGCGTATCTGGCAAATCAATTTGGTCAATTTAATGACTTGCGGCGCAAGAAGAAGTGTTGCGGCGCAAGACGTATATCTGGCAGTTACAATTTTATTCTTTAAGTCCTAATTAAGTGGGAACCCAAAGAGTTAGTGGGCAATTATATTATAAACGTTGGAAAGCCAGAAAACATATCATTATCATCATATCATCAGCTTATCATCGGCAATTAGCAAAGGAGATCAAGAACACTTTTCATATTTGTTATTTTCCATTGAACAATCGTTACTTTAATTTCCGCTTTGTTAATTTGGGGATACTTGGAACCTAATTTCCAGCTTTTGGTATTGAATCTTTTATCATTTTAATTGCAATTTGAAGTATGTCTTTTACATGTTTAATTGTGTTTGTTACGATTATGAGTAGCTAATTTCTTAGTACGTTTGCTTGGATTATGTGATGTTTATGTGTTAGGTTTTAGGTTTGAAAATCGATTGATGTGTAGAGGTTAATTGGGGATCCGTTTGGGTTAATAACTTAATTATCTTGCTAAAATTGTTTATACTCTTGTTTGGTAATCTAAAAACGGGTATTCGAAAGGAATCCGTAATTTTTACTAAAATAGGAACGAATTAATCGGCCGGTCTTTAGTTGATTATAAGTGAATGATATTCGAAAGGAATCATTAACAACAATTTTTACAAGTAGAAATTAACACAAACGCTAGCTACTAAATTAAGAGAAATCGGTTTAGGAGTTAGTAAGCTATTCGAAAGGAAGCTTATAGATTAATTCTCACACATAGGCTTAAAACTTTATGCACAATTACTTGAGGTGTTAACGGTATTCGAAAGGAATCGTTGCATGGTTGGGTAATTGGAGAAATCCGGTATTCGAAAGGAACTTAGGATTTTACATTAGAAGTTTATCGATATTTTCACACCTAAGAAATAACACATATTCATTAACGGTCCAAGCAAGCGTCTCTTTTATCCTTATTTTAAATCTTAAATATTTTTACTGTTATTGTAAGCAAGTCTTCACTAAGACTAAAACCAACTTGTTAATTGTTACGCGTTTTTATAAACTAATATTTTCAACTATAAATAGTCCCTGTGTTCGAACCCGATATTTGCTAATACTATTTTACAAATGACAAGGGTACACTGCCCGTGTCGTAATCTAGTAAAGGTTTAATTTTCGGAAAACTAGATTTTTCGCATCAATACTTCAGATTTGGGGGACGTCCATTCATCAATTCATAGGGAGTGGTCAGAAATCTTTTATTGATTGTGGAACGATTTTGTGTGAAGCAAGCAGTGGAAATGGCCTCAGCCCAGAAGGAAAGTGGTAATTTGGAGTAGGAAAGCATTGTACGTGCAGCCTCCACCAGTGTCCGATTACGCCTTTCAACAACTCCATTTTGTTGTGGAGTTCGAGCCGCTGAATATTGATGTGTGATACCCACTTTGTCTAGAAACTCATTGAGTGTACTATTTTTGAATTCAGTGCCATTGTCAGACCGAATAGTCTTCACACAGTGCTCAGAATGTAATTGCTTATTCTTGATGAAAGAAATCAAGATATCTGGAGTTTCTGATTTTGAATGAAGAAAGTACACCCAGGTGAATCGAGAAAAATCGTCGACAATAACTAGAACATACTTCTTCTTGCTCCGACTCTCCACTTGCATTGGTCCGCACAAATCCATGTGGATTAGTTGAAGGACATGCGTGGTATCCCAGACTTGCTTTGATGAGTGTGATGCTTTAGTTAACTTCCCTTTTTCGCACGCATCACACAATTGGTCCTTGACAAACTTGAGTTTTGGAAGTCCGGTGACTAAACCTTTAACTGCAAGTTTCGTGATGTTGTTGAAATTCAGATGTGATAGTCTACGGTGCCATAACCATGTGTCTTGAGATTCAGCCTGAGACAAGAGGCACACGGTGCTGTCTGGCTTGAACTGCAACATATTAATCGTGTAGAGGTTGGTTTTTCGCGTTCCTGTGATCATATTCTTGCCCTCATAGTCACGAACTGCGCAAGTTGTTTTTCGAAAGTTGACTTCAAGATCTTTATCACAAAATTGGCCAATGCTGAATAGATTATGATGCAAGTTCCGAACATACGCAACATCCTTGATGGTGATGTCGTCGTATTTCAAATCACCAGTTCCTTCAATGGTACCATAATGATCATTCCCAAACCGAACGGTGCCCATATATTTCTGCACAAAATTAGACAATAACGCCTGTCTCCCGGTCATGTGTTTGGAACAGCCTGAATCCAAATACCACACATGATGTGCCTGCACAAGACCAAACAAATTACACAGATTTAGGTACCCACTTAAAAATGGGTCCCTTTTTGTTAGCAAGCATAGGACGATAAGAATCATCAACAGTTTCATCATAATGAAATCCAAAATCAAACATTGTTCCCAAACATTGTCTTACAAATTTCGAATTAACAAAAGAAAAATTGTTTTCTAATCCCTGTTTATTACAGACTTTATTAATGACAAATAATTTTGACTCTTGATTCGTCTTCTTTGCTCTGGTCTTGACTCCTCTTTGCTCACTCTTTGGCACCCAAACTCCCGTTAATTTCCCTTTCCTTGACGCTGAAACACTGTGAACATGATTAGTAAGTTGTTTTGATGGAGTAGTAACCCTAGATTGCTGTATACCTCGGGTAATCACTGGTGTCGGTGTAGGACCCTTAGTTGCAGCTTTGGTAGGCACTTTTGATGGTGGAGCTACCTTAGCTTTTGGTGCAACTTTTGAGTCTACGTATGACGATGTAATTACCGTAGATGGTTTGGCAATTGTAGGGATTGCTTGTTTTGGTTTTGCAAAGAAATGATCAAAAGAGGCATCAAAAGTTTCATCTGAATCAAACCATGCATCCATGTCTTTAGCAGTAAAATGAGGTTTTGTTGCCATTTTGTTAACATCCTGTTTAGGTTTAACTGCTTGAAATGTGACATGTTTGGGAGATTTATTCTTTAAGTGTGTATGTACCGAATTTATCCGTTTTAGTGAACTTTGAACCGAGCCAGGTTCCATTGATTTTGTTGTGGACTGAATCAGTGGAGTTGGTGGTTTAGAATTTTTAATAGGAGGATAAGTCGGTTTACACACACTTAGGAAGTCAATCCGTTTTTGCAACTGTTCAAGAGTTTGATCTTTTTCATGTAAAGCCTTTTGATAAAACATGACCTTTTGATCAAATTGAGTCTTTGTAACGTGAGCATTTGTGGAACTGGACTCATTTGAAATTGATTTGATATGTTCTTGTAGAATACAAAACTTTTCCCATAATTTCTCATATTTCATCCTATCCATGGACGTGTTTTCAGATGACGCAATTTTCTCTAACAGTTGACGTTTTTCATTTTCAAAGTGAGTGGTTCGACATTCCAACGTTTGTTCAAGGTCCGAAAATTGTTTTTCTAAAACGAGTGTTGGAACGTAGACTTTTGGAAAAACTACTTGTTTCATAACATCATCGGAATGAAGGTCCTTTTCAGTGTAACTTGGAAAGTTATCGTTAGAAAGAGGAATTTTCCTAGTTTTGTAACTTTCATTTAGTGATTTGTAGTCAAAAGATAATTGCGTTTTATTGAAAAGTGGTCGTTTGGAATCCTCATGATCTTCAATTTCCTTTGATGATCTAATGAAAGACATTGTACCATCTGATGTGCTCAAAGATTGTGCGTCATAAAGACCGGGAGCATGATACATGGCTTTCTTTAGATATTTTGGATTATCATGACCTAACCCTTCTTGTGGTTCGAAAAAGCGAAACTCTTTTGGTTTGTTTGGAAAGATGAGCTCATTTGTTTGTTTTCGAAAACATTTTTGCGTTAAAGGTTCAAGTTCAACTTCAAGTGCTTGTGCTTTTAAAGATTGAATTTCCAGTTTATGATCGTTCAATTGTTCCAGAAGACATGTGTTGTTCAATTCATTGGAAATAGTGATGTCAAAAATATGAGTTTGCAATTCTTCTAGATGTTGTTCTAGAATCAACGTAGGTGTATAGTATAACACTTTTGAAGGTTGCAAACTTACATTCTTTTCACTGGAAAAAGTAGAAATTGAATTGTCGGGGGTTCTAGCAGTTTTGTTTGGTTTGTATGTATTTGGAGAATCTTGTTCAAAATATTTTTTATTTGTTCCATAATACTCAAAACCCGTTTGACATTTAGTTCCCCTTTTTCGCTTTACGTCCTCACATGATTTTTCTTCTAAAATTTCCTCATTTGATGCATTGACAAAAACTAACCTATCAATATTTGCTCCTAATTTGATGAAATCAAAATCATAGAGAGAGCAACATTTTGATATGGCTCGTTTAAGAAATTTCGGATTTTCAACGAAGGTTTCTTCATCAAAACCAAGACCACCCTTGTTGTGTAAAAGTTTTATGGTATCGGTCTTGTTTAAATGAATAGTTTGGTCCGTTTGGCCTCGTTTGACAAATTCAAGTTCCAAGTTTTTCAATTTTGAGCATAGTTCCAAGTTTTCTTTGGAAATACGTTCAACTTCACGCTGGTGGAAGCTACTATCATTTATCAGTTGTTGACATTTGATAGTTGCTTCACACACACTTTCGTTTGCAGTTTTCTCATTCATCTTTTGAGCCAAAACTTCGTCCGATAGTTGTTTAATATTGCTTTTCATACTTGAAAATTCCGAAACATATTTGTTATTTTTCTCAATAAGTTTCAAATTTTGGATTTCAAGATCTTTAATGATTTTACGTTTGGTACGAAGTTTTGTTTCAATAAGTTTCATTTGAAAAATGCAAGTTTCCATTTTAACCGGATCATAGATGTATTGATATACCTCATCTTCATCGGATTCCTGGAAGTCAGTGTCTGCCATCAGTGACATGTGGGCAAAGTGTGCACTTGCTTGTTCTTCATTGTCAGAATCGCTCATCCAGTGTGCATCTTCAGTCATAAAAGCTTGCCCCTTCTCTCCTCCGTATTCCTTTCTCTTCTCATACAACATCTTCTTACGGTAGTATTCAGAAACCACCTTCATCTTACAGTCTCTAGCAAAGTGACCTGGCTCCATGCATTTGAAACATATCACAGTGCTCTTATCCTTTGCTATTTCCTTGTTAGGCTCGTCTTGAGTGAGTTGAGGAATTGAATGTTGACCTTGATTGTGAGGAGCTTGTGAGGGGTTATATGAAGATCGACCACGATAGTTGTTGTTTTGAGTTCTTTGAGACGATTGAAATCGTTGACCATTTGACCTTCCAAATTTCTTCTTCTGAACCATGTTGGATAGTAGAGCAATCATTTCTGAAATTTCTTCCTCAGAATCTTCATCAGAGTTTGCAGTCATATTTCCTTCCATTTCGTCATCTGGGAATGACACAGAGTATTTGGAGGAGGATGGCTGAATATTGTGCAGAAGTGCTTTCGATTGAGATGATTTCTCACTCCTGGATGATTTCTTTTGTATTTCATCGATCTTGTTCAAAACGAGAGCTAAAGGGTCGCTTTCCTTCTTAGCCTTAGACTTTGTCTCCTCGACTAGTTCCATTACTTCTTCCTCATTTTGCATCAGACATTCAAACACATCATGTACTGGAGTTGTCTGAATGTTAATGTTCTGCTTTAAGTTTGAGGTGAAACGTTTCCAAACTGGCTTCAGTGTATTCATGAACTTCACATTGGCTTCGAGATGAGTCTTTACGAATCCATTTTTCCTCAGCTCATTGAGTAGCCCACAAAAGCGATTGTAGGTTTGCTCAAGCATCTCTCCATCTTGTGCTCGAAACTCTTCAAACTTATACATGGCCCCAATCATCTTTATACTTTGACCAGCTTTGCTTCCCTGAAGTTGCTTGGTTAACTCATCAAACATTTCTTTGGCGGTTCTGTGACTGTCGATGTTCATGAAGATGTCATTTGGAATTGCATTCATGATGTGTGATCTTGCTAGCCGATTTGCTTTGTGATAATCCTTTTCCTCGTTTGTCATTTGAGTGAATAGCTTCTCAGTTGTCGTCTCACTCTCAGTTCCATCTTCGTTGGCAATCTTTACCATTATTTTCACTGGACCATTCTTAATAATTTCTAACATTTGTGGACCCAAGTCTTGTCGTTCAATGAAGTCCAAAAACCGTGCTCTCCATTGTTCATAGTCACCACGGAAGAGGACTGGAGGTCTCGTTTCTGATCCAATGGACATTTGATCTCTTGACGTCATTTTCTTAATTCTTGTTGATCGTTTTATACTCTTTGTAAAAGTTCTAAGTTTATGTTCGTCTGTGACTGAAATGAATTCGTGTATGAACAAAACTAGTTCGTGTGTGAACAAAACTAGTTCGTGTATGAACAAAACTAGTTCGTGTATGAACAAAACTAGTTCGTGTATGAACAAATGTAGTTCGTGTATGCCCAATTGCAGTTCGTGTGAAGACTTGGTCAAATTCCTCACCTTTTTGAGATAGTTATATAACTTATCCAAGTCGAATTGCAATGATATTAGAATGATTAAACACCTTACACGAATATATATACTTTTAGACTAGAAATCCTTCTTACAAGGATACAAATTGTATTCTTGTATGTTGAAAATGTAGTCTAATGGTACACAAATAGACTATTAGACTAGAAATCCTTCTTACAAGGATACAAATTGTATTCGTGTATGTTGAAAAGGTAGTCTAATGGTCTATTTCCAGTCTAATGAACGGGTACTTTTGAGAGTATCCCGCTCTGATACCAATTGTAAGAAATAAGAATAATGCCAAAAGTTCTCTTATTGCTTCCCCCCCTCACCTATTTATAGGCAAGGGGGTAAATGTGTAATACATCATAATAAGAAACCGTAACAACTATTCTAAGTTCTACACTATCTGCTCTAGGAATAATGAAAGAAGATGATGAAATTTGCAAAAGGTTTGTTGACATCTTGCCCAACAAATTTGAATCTGTTATTACATCTCTTGTGGTTAGTGAAAAATTGTCCACCTATAAGTTGCCTGGTCTTTTTGGATTGTTGCTGAACTTTGAAGAAGCTCAAGAGAGGAAAAAGATAAACACAAGAAGGACCACAAGAGATCCAGAAGCTGCATTAGTTGCTACCAGCAAAAGGAATAAAGAAATTTATTCTAAAGCTGACTCATCTGAGTCTGAGTCACACTCAGACTCAGAATCAGATGATGAAACTGAGGTTAAAAAGCTGAAAAGTCAGCTTGCTCTGTTAACTATGATGCTTGAACAGAAGACAGGCTACAAAGGAAAGAAACCTTTCGATCTGAAGAAGGTGAAATGCTTTAAATGCAATGAATATGGTCACATGGCTGCTGACTGTAAAGTAAAGAATGCTCAGACTGAACACATGGACGAGGTTGCTGAGAGGGCTCAAAGATACCGAAAGAAGTATCTTAAATACAAGAAAGGCAATAGTTCAAGTACACAAAAGCCTCAAACTGAGCAAAAGGCATTCTTTGCTGAAGAATGGCTAGATGAGGAACTGTCTTCTGATGAGGATGAGGAAGTGGTGGATAAATGTTTAATGGCGTTCACAGAAGAAGTGACTGAAGCTGAGAAATCTGCATCTCAGTTCGAGAAGGATCTGAAGGAAGCTGAGAGACTGAGCTGTAACTCACACTGGAACAAATCAAAGCTTTACAAGGTACACAATTTCGACACTTATACAAATGAACAAAAACTTCAAATGTTTGAGTATATCTTTATTGATTTGACCACCACTTTAGAAGAACAATCTGAATTCAAACAAAAGATTAAAGATCTTGAAAATACTTTGAAAATTAAAGATGATAAAATAATTGAACTAGAAAGTTATAAAGTTCTTTTAAATGCTCAGATTGAAGCTTGTAGTGATCTTGCAAAAGAAAATTATAAATTTAGAGAAGAAACTCAGCATTATAAAATAATTTGTAAGTCATGGTGCATATCATCCTTAAAAAATGAAGATTGTTTGAGCAGACAGGTACCCAAACAAGTTCAAGCTGTGTTGGGTGAGGACTTCAGTCTGAAGAAGCATATGACTGAAGAAGAAGAAGAAGCTGAAAGAGAAAAAATTGTTTTCAAACCATAAATTCTTCCAAACACTTTCACTTACATGAAAGGAGAAAAAATAATGATGTCAAATGCTTTTGTCAAACCTGTAATTTCCCAAGTTTTTAATAAAAGTGATTCTTCATCTTCTTCTCAGTCTGAATATGTTAATTTATCTGAAACTGATACAAATGTGCATGCTGAAAAAGATTCTGTGCATTTACAAAATGTCGTGCCCAAGGTTGTGAGTAAACCTAAGATTCAGCGCCAAGTCAGTTCCAAAATTCCTAATAAAAATCATGAAACAAAAACAATTGATAAATTGGGAAATCAATTGTTGGAACTGACTAACATCGTAAAAACTTTAGTCCGAAATAAATCACCTAATCACATCAGGCCCAAGACTCCTCCTAAGAGAATTTGTTACAATTGTGGTGAAAAAGGACATGAAGCTGTGTTTTGTAAACAACTGACCCAGTCAAGACCACGGAAAAACGTTTTTCAAAAGTCAGTCTCACCAAAACATTGGTCAGCTCCATCCATACATAAGTCAGTTTCACCTAATTCTAGGTCAGTTTCATCAAAATCAGCTTCACCTCAAAAGCAAAGAAACACATCTCAATCAAAGACAACGTCTGTGAAACCTACTAAGACTAAGTCAGTTTCATCTCGAGTCAGTCTCAAAGATACTCCATGTAAATACTGTGGTGTCATAGGTCATTATTCTGTTAACTGCATGAAGGAAATAAATAAATGGAACTACACCAGCTCCAAAACTGACTGCAAGACTGAACCTGAACTTAAATCTGCTTCAGTTCATGGATCCACTCTAAAGTGGGTACCCAAAAGGAACTAATATTCTTTATTTCATGTGCAGGACTCTACAAAATGGTATCTAGATAGTGGAGCTTCAAGGCACATGACTGGAATGAAGTCTTTTCTACAAGACTATAAAGAAGAAGATGGACCTCAAGTGAGATATGGTGACAACGGGGTATCAATGACACGAGGATATGGAAAGATTCATGCTGGAGCTGTCACTTTCAAGAGAGTTGCATATGTGGAAGGCTTACAACATAACTTACTAAGTGTAAGTCAAATCACTGATGAAGACCATGAAGTCAGATTCAGAAAGCAAGCTGGAATAATCTACAGTGCCAAGGGAAAACCATTACTACTTGCCAAGAGAGAAAGAGATGTCTTTTGTCTGGATCTGAGTACTGCCAATGATGAGGCTGAGACGTGTTTGTTCACAGAAACAAAAGAAGAACTTAATTGGCTATGGCATCGAAGGTTATCTCATTTAAACTTCAAAAACATAAATGCCTTGTCAAAAAGTAAATTGGTTAGAGGTCTTCCTGAACTAACCTATACCAAAGACAAAGTTTGCTCAGCCTGTGTGCTTGGAAAGCAAACTAAGACTCAATTCCCATCCAAAATGTTGCATTCAATTGATAAACCTTTATTCATGCTACACATGGATTTGTTTGGACCAATTGGGATTGAGAGTCAAGGAGGAAAGAAATACACCCTTGTAATTGTAGATGAATTTACTCGATTCACTTGGTTATATTCTTAAGGGCTAAAAGTGATGCAGCTGAGGAAATCATCAGTCTGATCAAAAGAGAACAGCGACAGAAAAACACTCTTGTTCGCCAGATGAGAAGTGACCATGGAACTGAGTTCAAAAACTCAGTCTTGATAGACTTTTGTGATCAATTAGGAATAGTCCAAAACTTTGCCTCAGTTCGAACACCTCAACAAAACGGAGTAGCGGAAAGAAGAAATAGAACATTAATTGAAGCTGCCAGAACAATGTTGTGTTATGGGAACATGAAGATAAAATTCTGGGCTGAAGCTGTGAACACTGCCTGCTTCACCCAGAATAGATCCACATAGTGAAAAGACATGGAAAAACAGCATATGAATTGTATCATAACAAGGTTCCTTCCATTCATTATTTCCATATCTTTGGAAGTAGATGCTATATTCTAAACCAAAGGGACTTGTTGTGTAAAATGTCCCCTAAAGCTTATGAAGGATTGTTCGTTGGATACTCAAGCATCGCAAAAGCATTCAGAGTCTACAATGAAAAAAGAAAGGTTGTGGAAGAAAGCATTAATGTTACTTTTGATGACACTACTCAGTCTGACAAAGATGAATCATCATCACAGACTGACATAGCCACTATCAATCAGCTTTATGATGAATTACTTGTAACCACATTTGAAGCTGACTCTCAGGCTGAAGATCATAATGATGCAAACGCCCATCAACATCAAGAAAGTGACAGTGAACCTGATGAATCATCATTCCAGAGTGTCCCCGATGTTGAAAATACTGAGTCTACTGAAACTGATGAGACTCAGACTAACACTCCTCAGTCTGACCAAACTCAGCTCCAAACTACTCAGCCTGACGACACTCAGACTGATGATATTCAAACTCAAGTAGATGCAGTTTCCCACAATTAGATAGGAAACATCAAGACTGTCAAGGGACATCCCATCTCATCAGTTATTGGTTCACTAACTGAAGGTGTCAAAACGAGACGAAAGACTGCCACAACTAATTTTTGTTTCTATACAAATTTCTTGAGTCTGATGGAACCAAAGAAGGTTAAAGAAGCTTTATTAGATGAAGACTGGGTTGATGGTATGCAAGAGGAGCTTGGAGAATTCATAAGGAACAATTTTTGGACAAAGGTCCCACGTCCCCTGTTTAAGACTATTATTGGACTTAAATGGATCTTTCGAAATAAATATGACAAAGATGGGGTGGTGATCAGGAATAAAGCTCGACTGGTGGCTCAAGGATACAAGCAGGAAGAAGGCATTGATTATGATAAAACATTTGCTCCAGTGGCCAGAATTGAAGCGCATATGCAGCATTTAAAGACTTCTTGGTGTATCAAATGGATGTGAAAAGTGCATTTCTGAATGGTGATCTACAGGAGTAAGTCTATGTTAAGCAGCCTCCAGGTTTTGTTGATCATAACTTTCCTGATCATGTTTTTAAATTAAACAAAGCATTATATGGTCTCAAACAAGCTCCTAGAGCTTGGTATGATACTCTATCTGACTTTCTTCTCAAAAACAATTTTAAAAGAGGATCAATTGATAAAACACTGTTTATCAAAAAGGAAAATGGACATGTGATTTTGGGACAAATATATGTTGATGACATTATATTTGGATCAACAAATGAAAAGTTGTGTACTTGGTTTTCAAAACTCATGTGTAGTGAATATAGGATGAGTATGATGGGAGAGAACTCACGTTCTTTCTTGGTCTACAAGTAGAACAAAAGAAAGATGGAATTTTCATAAATCAAAGTAAATATGTTCATGATTTAGTAAAGAAATTTGGTTTTGAAACATGTTCTGAAATGAAAACACCAATGAGTACTTCTGATAAGTTGCACAAAGACTCAGTTTGTCAAGCTACTTATAGAGGTATGATTGGCTCTTTACTTTATTTAACTGCTAGTAGACCTGATATCATGTTCTCTACATGTCTATGTGCACGTTATCAAGCTGATCCAAAGGAATCCCATCTTAAAGCTGTCAAAAGAATTTTCAGATATCTTAAGGGTACACCAAATCTTGGTCTATGGTACCCTAAAGATTCTGGTTTTGAATTAATTGGCTACACAGATGCAGATTATGCAGGGTGTAGATTGGACAGGAAAAGTACATCAGGAGGATGTCAGCTTCTAGGAGGAAAACTAGTC
This sequence comes from Senecio squalidus, assembly GCA_910822075.1. Lineage (NCBI taxonomy): Eukaryota > Viridiplantae > Streptophyta > Magnoliopsida > Asterales > Asteraceae > Senecio > Senecio squalidus. Next base: position 52,426,603 of record CAJVGC010000591.1, read on the forward strand.
AGCTGGTCAAGTAAAAAGCAAAACTCAGTAGCAACTTCCACAGCTGAAGCTGAGTACGTGGTTGCAGGGAGCTGTTGTGCACAATTACTATGGATGCAACACCAATTGGCTGATCTTGAAATCAAGATTCAAAATACTCCAATCATGTGTGACAACAAAAGTGCAATTCAAATCACTGAGAATCCAGTCTTCCACTCCAGGACCAAACACATTGAAATAAGACATCATTTCATTCGAGACTGTGTGGAGAAAGGCAAAGTCAGACTGGAGTTTGTAGCTACCAATGATCAATTGGCAGACATATTCACGAAACCTCTAAGTGAGGACAGGTTTTTCTATCTGTTAGGAGAACTGGGCATGTTAAATCCTTAATCTATCAAAATCATAAATTTCAAGCTGACCTTTTTAGTCAGCTTGTGAATTTTCAGTCTGACTTGTTAGTCAGCTCATGATCCTTCAGTCTGACCAAATGCTCAGACTGAATGTAATTTTCGTAAATATCTTTTAAATTTCTTCTATTTTTTTTCTTTCTTTAGTCTATAGAGTTTTTTTTTATATTTTATTTTTTTGGTCAGTTGTAAATCCTTTTCCACCTCAAGGGTCATAATTGTCAATAGGTTTAAATTACATGGACTAAATGGAAA
>CAJVGC010000591.1:52427346-52621730 GCA_910822075.1 Senecio squalidus
TTCTGAAATGAAAACACCAATGAGTACTTCTGATAAGTTGCACAAAGACTCAGTTTGTCAAGCTACTTATAGAGGTATGATTGGCTCTTTACTTTATTTAACTGCTAGTAGACCTGATATCATGTTCTCTACATGTCTATGTGCACGTTATCAAGCTGATCCAAAGGAATCCCATCTTAAAGCTGTCAAAAGAATTTTCAGATATCTTAAGGGTACACCAAATCTTGGTCTATGGTACCCTAAAGATTCTGGTTTTGAATTAATTGGCTACACAGATGCAGATTATGCAGGGTGTAGATTGGACAGGAAAAGTACATCAGGAGGATGTCAGCTTCTAGGAGGAAAACTAGTCAGCTGGTCAAGTAAAAAGCAAAACTCAAGTAGCAACTTCCACAGCTGAAGCTGAGTACGTGGGTTGTGCACAATTACTATGGATGCAACACCAATTGGCTGATCTTGAAATCAAGATTCAAAATACTCCAATCATGTGTGACAACAAAAGTGCAATTCAAATCACTGAGAATCCAGTCTTCCACTCCAGGACCAAACACATTGAAATAAGACATCATTTCATTCGAGACTGTGTGGAGAAAGGCAAAGTCAGACTGGAGTTTGTAGCTACCAATGATCAATTGGCAGACATATTCACGAAACCTCTAAGTGAGGACAGGTTTTTCTATCTGTTAGGAGAACTGGGCATGTTAAATCCTTAATCTATCAAAATCATAAATTTCAAGCTGACCTTTTTAGTCAGCTTGTGAATTTTCAGTCTGACTTGTTAGTCAGCTCATGATCCTTCAGTCTGACCAAATGCTCAGACTGAATGTAATTTTCGTAAATATCTTTTAAATTTCTCCTATTTTTTTTTTCTTTCGTCTATAGAGTTTTTTTTTATATTTTATTTTTTTGGTCAGTTGTAAATCCTTTTCCACCTCAAGGGTCATAATTGTCAATAGGTTTAAATTACATGGACTAAATGGAAAGTTTCCTAACTTAGTTACTTAAATTTCGCTCCTTTAGTTTATATTCAACTTAATTTCAAATTTTAACCTAATTGTCATCTTCTCTAATCTTCTGCTTGATCTCTTATCAATGGCGAATGCAAACATGATCCTTCACGTTACTGCTCGTATGATTCCTGGTGCAGATTTTCAAAACAGGGTACAAATCAAGGACAATAACAGGGTGGCCACTGCCGATATTCCCGCCAATCGCCAAAACAGGGGATTTGAGCAACTGGTTCAATACATGAAGGCGCATCCCTTATATGGCGCTTATTTTTGTGACACGGTGATGTACCCACCTGTGTTGTGTGAATGGTGGTATACCTTCACCGCCAATGAGGAAAAGACTGCCCTCACTGGCACGTATAATGATGGAAGACACGCGATCACCATCACTGAGGAGACTATACGCGCGGCTTCCCACGATTGATGAAGCAGGTGAAGGGGGATTCCAGGCCAAACTGACTAAACAGCAAGCTCGAGCTGAGGCCTTCCCCCTGATTGGTCAGCCTGAAATCCAAGGAGTAATTGAATACAAATTTTTTAGTGGCAAATGTAAATTCTTATTCTCCAGTATCACAAGGTGTTTGGGGGGTAAATCTGGCAGTTTGAATCAGATGAATGAATTTGAAACCCATCTGTTTCATTCCATGGTAACGGGTCGAAGAATCTCTTATTCACAACTATATTTTGAAGAGATTCTATCCCTTGCCTTGAAAACAAAACGACCGAATGATGTTCCATTCATTCGTGTTCTTTCACTCAGTTTTGAGGAGGCAGTGTATGAGCAGCTTGAACAGACTTTTTATGTATGCTCTCTTCCCAGGCTGACTCCAAAGATTTTCACTTACATCAATATTACTGAGGCTGAGCCAGGGTTAACCCCAGTTATGCTTCAGTGGATTGATAATCCATTTATAGATAATGAACTCACTGAGTCTGACCATTCAGACTCAGATGGTCAGCCCGAAGGAATTGACAAACAAATGGAGGCAAACATTCCTGCTGCATATGCTGAGGTGGACATGGGTGGGGCAGGACGATATGAGGCCGACCCGGGTATGGATATAAATCTTTCTCTTCCTCAGTCTGAGAGTATCCCCTCTCAGTCTGAGCAGTCCACTCCTCAACTTGATGTCTTAGCTACTCAAGCGACCAATCTGATGAACTCACCCAATTCATTTGAAAAAACACTCACATCAAGCCCCACTATAAATCAGGCACTAATGGATTCACTTTTCCATGAGGCTGAGAGTTCTACACTCCCCTCTAGTGTTGTAGATCAGACCATTCTCACTCTGCTAGAGCAAGAGATGGATCTGACTACCATGACTACCCAAAGCCCCCCTAGAGTAGTCAACTTGGAGAAACACGCTGCTGCTGCCACACTGACACATGTGGTAAGCATTGAAGACGATATTCCACTCCTGAATATCCCTGTACCTAGTATGGGACCACCCCCCCTCAGTTTCAAAGCCATTTTCTAAGGCTATTTTCACTAGCTCTGTGCTAGTCCACGATAAGGTACCACCAAATTTCTCACACTCCTCTGCACAAGTCATCAATGCCTCACTTCCCAAACTGAGTGAGGTACAGACTTCATCTTCTATGGCTAAGGATCATTCTCCTAAACAACAAGGAGGGAGTGAAGTTGTACCACCTGTTTCAATCCCTACTGTTACTACTTTCCCTCAGTCTGAGGTTGCTTTGACTGTACATGTGCTGTTACAAGCCATTAAGGGCATGTCAACTCAGTTTGATGTCAAGCTGAGTGCAATGCAGACTGAGTTACAAGCTATGAAATGTCAAAACACTGAGGAGATGGAGGAATTAAACGGCATGGTGTTAAAGCTGACTTCTGAGATCAGCATGATGAGAAAGGGGAAACAAGTAGCTGAGGTATCACAAGGGGATGCTCAGACTCAGGGGGAGAAAACAGTTATACCAACTGATGAGTCTGACCTCCCCAAGCAAGACTTGAAAATAAAGAGGGATGAAGGGGAGAAGAAATACTACAAGACTAACATATTCAATCTGAAAACTGGTCAGTCTGAAGTCTTCTATGAGACTGATTACAGTGACTTATCAAGTAGTGAATCTGAGAAAGAAGATAAGGAGGGAAAAGGAAAAGTTGGAGCTGACAGTGATACTGATCAGACTGAGGAGGAAATTGAAATGGAAGAGCTACCAACTGTACAGACTGAGCTAGAAATTGAAATCAAGAAAAGACAAGATGAAGCTGAGAAACTGGCTAAGCTTCAAAGGGATGCTCATAATTCTGGAATGATAGTTGAAAAATACAAGGAGTATGTCAGAGGGTTATACATGGAGAAATTTGAAGATAATCCTCAAAACCAGTCAATGAAAGCAGCTGAAACACTTGAAGCTGAGATGAAAGAAGAAGAAGAGTTGGCCATTAATGAAGAACAGCAAAGGATAGAAGCTGACAGATTAATGGCTAAACAGGTGTTAAGAGAGGAAGCCAGGCTGGACTATATTGAGTCAAACTTTGCAATAAGGAGACACAAGAATAAAATCCAAAACTTAGACTGTGCTGATACTGGTGGATCTGACCTCATGCTAACATGTTATCACAAAGAGGGGTCTTTTCAGAGTTGGGGTACACAGAATGCACACCTTGGGTTTAGAGGAATGGAAAGAAATAGCCAGTCTGAGTTCAATGATAACAAACATTGCACACAGGCTTGAAGTAAAAAGAGAAGCAGTGTCAAATGTAAATGTGGCTCATGTGCTGAAGCTGATCTCAGATGAGGACTATAGAGCATTTTGTATTGTAAATAGAGTGAGAGCTGGATCTAAATCTCTTGGTCTGGAAACAAGATATCTGCACCCTGTTCCCAAAGGGGTCATATTTCAAGACAAATCTTATGTGAAGACTGAAAATCATGAGGGCTTATGTTATGTTGACTGTGGGGGAGAGGAATGCTTCCAAGCCAAAGACAGACTGAATATGGCCTCCATCTATCATTGCATTGCTCTGCTAAGTGAATGTGAGTCTGATCAATGCATCCCCTTCCGAATGAAGCTGATCAGTTGGTTATTCAATAACCTGAGAAGAATTGAAGAAATGGGGACTTTGATGGACAAGGTTGAACTGATCAAGAAAGAGTATCAAATGCTGTTTCACAAATATGATGCTGAAATGGAAAAGTTGCTTGACTGGAAAACTGAGAGACTGAAATGGGCAAAGGAAGTGAAGAAGCCTACTCCATGGGAGGTGCCTTTGAAGAAGAAAAGATCTGTCAAGAAGAGGAAGTGATGTGTTTTATGTGTCTTTTTGTTCACAAACAGTTTTATGTAAACAATTTTAGTTTGTGTTTATTTTTTGTGCATGAATTGTAAAAGACTTTAATCCAAACAGATAGGGGGAGATTGTTGGGAAAATCAACGATTTAACCCAAGTTAATAAATCTGTTTATTAAAGTCTTAGTTTCTGAGTCTGAGTGACGATGAGTCTGAGTGACTGAAAGCGACTAAGGCATTATGGAGCTGACTACTCAGCTTCATAATGAAACGTATTGCTTTATATTAGGTATGTTTGTTAGATAAAATCTTCTATCCTTTTAGAATATATACTAGGATTCGTACTTATCAAGCTCACTATTATTGTGTATAAATAGTGAGCTTGAGCTTTGTAATCGTTGCATCTTTTGAATCAATATAACTGAGTGTTATTTTCATTATTTCTTTATTATATTTCCGCTATAATAAACTAAGAAACTGAGCACTTAATCGATTCGTAACAATTAACATCTAAATACTTATTTGTAATTGATTAGCTAGTGTTTGAGATCTTATTGAGACCTAACAGTCTGACCTCCCCAAGAAAAGTTTGAAAAGAAAGAGAGACAGGTCATCTGTTGAGGGGGAGAAAAGGTATATAAAGAAACCAGTATTCAATCTCAAAACTGGTCAAACTGAAGATCACTATGAAACCGACTACAGTGACTTTTCAAATTCAACTGATGAAGAGAGTCAAGACAGTGAGAAGGAGGATAGAGAGAAAGAGGAGGAAGAAAAGGTTGAAACTGATGTTGAAATGGATGATTCAATTTCTCAAACTGAAGCATCATCAAAAGAACAAACTGAAGAACTAACAGAAGCTGAAAAACTGTTAAAATTACAAAGATATGCATACAATGCTGGAATGACAGTTGAAAGATACAGAGATTACATCAAAGGTCTTTACTTTGAAAAATTTGATGATCAATCAATTGAAGTAAAAGACACAAGTGATAGAGCAGCTGAGGTTCTTGAAGCTGAATTAAAAGAGGAAGAAGATCTGGCATTTGAAGAAGCGCAGAAGAGGGTTGAGGCTGATAGACAAATGGCAAAGAAAATCATGAGGGAAGAAGCCAGGGTAGACTATTGAAACAAACTTCACCAAAAGCAAATATGGGAAGAAAGTCACTGATTTGGCTTGTAATGACACTGGTGGAGCTGAGTTAATGCTAACATGCCACTACAAAGGAAACTCATTCAGGTTTGGGGTGAACAGAATGCACACTTTGGGTTTAGAAGAATGGAAAAGGATAGCCAGTCTGAGCTCAACATTAACCAACTTAGAACATCAGCTTGCGGTGAAAAGAGAAGCAATATCAAATGTGAATGTTGCTCATATGTTGAAGTTGATCCTCTGACGAAGAGTACAGAGAATTCTGCACAACTAACAGAGTGAAAGTTGGGGCGAAATCACTTGGATTGGAACCAAGCAATCTTTATCCAGTGCCTTCAGGCTTGGTCTTTCAAGAAAGAACTTACATTCAAACTGACAAATATGACGGATTGTTTTATGTTGATTGTTGGGGAGAAGAGAGCTTTCAAGCCAAAGACACTCTGAGCAAGTCTTCAATCTTTCATTGCTTTGCCCTACTGAATGAATGCCGGAATGATCAATGCCAACCTTTTCGTATGAAACTGATAAGCTGGTTATTCAACAATTTGAGAAGGATTGAAGAGATGGGTACACTTGCTGATAAGGTGGAGCTGATAAAGAATGAATATCAAATGATGCTGAATAAAACTGATGCTGAAATGGAGAAACTGATGGCATGGAAAGAAGAGAGAATAACATGGGCCAAAGAAGCCTTGAAGCCAACTCCATGGGACTTACCTTTGAAGCCCAAGAAAGCACTCAGAAGGAGGAAGTAATATTTTGTTCACAAACTCTTTAAATTTAATATGTTTTTAGTTTGTGTTTGTTTTTATTTGATATGTGTCATTGTAAAAGACTTTAATCTAAACAGATAGGGGGAGATTGTTGGGAAAATCAACGATTAAACCCAAGATTATAAATCTGTTTATTAAAGTCTTAGTTTTGAGTCTGAGTGATTGTTTGAGTCTGAGTGACTGTTTGAGTCTGAGTGACATTTTGAGTCTGAGTGACCAAAATAAGCTAAGGCATTGTGGAGCCGACTACTCAGCTCCATAATGAAACGTAAGGCGGTATATTAGGTAAGTTTGTTAGATCAAATCTTCTATCCTTTTAGAAGATTTACTAAGATTCGTACTTATCATGCTCACTATTATTGTGTATAAATAGTGAGCTTGTATTATGTATTCTGCGAACCTTTTGAATAGATAACTGTGTGTTAATCTTGTTACCTTGTTATTATAATTCCGCTATAATTAAACAAGAAACTGAGTGTTAATCGATTAGTGATAATTAACGTTTAAATACTAATTTGTAATTGATTAGCTAGTATTTGGGATCTTATTGAGACCTAACAATTATTATAATTATATTTTATATTTTTATAATGTTATAGAGATAAATTTTTCACTTCTCAATTGAATCGAATATATATTTAAACTATAACTTCAAGTACAAACCGAATCGCGAATAACATTATTGTTTAAGGTACCCGTAGTTTGGGTACCAGGCAACTACGACACATTTAAGGGTAGTGAAACTAAGATACCGTCCCATGAAGATGGTTAAAAGTTTTCAAGGTGACCAAACTGACCCCTCGTGAACACCTCTAATTGTAAGTGATGTTGGCATTGAGGTAAACTTGAAAATTGGTATCAAATTTATTGATTATTTAAAGTTTGAAAATAGTCTTCAATCAATAAAACGCAAAGTCATGCAATTTTGTATGTCGATGTTTATTTATTGGAGTTAAATGAGTGATTGTATACATTTCAAATGTTGTGTATCGAAAAGTATTACATGATATATGGAGTACAATTATATCAAAGCTTAATTTTATTTTTTTATATGAATTTTCTATTTTCATTTTTTATATTATGATTGTCACATATCTTAGCGTATTTATATGAAATATGATTATCTGTCGTCGCTGCATCGCGCAAATAGTATCCTTGTAGACAAAATACAAGAAACGAAATCGTCATTTGTTTGGTGAACGGTAAAAATAAAAAGCGCTCTTTAAGATATTTTGAAAGGTAGTGATAAAATTGCTTCGTACAAAGAAAATTAATAGGCTTTGGCATTTTTTACCCCTATGTGAACTTTACCTATTTTTTTTTTTTATATTTTTTACACTCAAGGCCTAAAACCCACCAAAGCAGTTACATATATATCTATAAAAATAATTGGACATGAAAAGCGGTTATGGTTTCTATGTTTTTTAATCGATATTGAATTTTCGTTTAAGTATTATTACACTCTGTGGCAGCTGCTTAAGGCGACGGTAGAGTTTCCGGTTATTTTGCTCATGTTAGGTACCAAGTAATAGACCATATGTAACACAAACTATTTTGCTATCAAGTTCTAAAGAAGAAAAGCTGAGTATGGATAAAAGAAATTTAACTTCTAAAAAGATGAGATAATAAAAGACTTGTGGTTGCATTTGGTGAATTGGGCCTTTTAGAATGAAACAATTATTTTTTTTTGAACATATCACCTCCCATTTTAAAAGCTCAAAATATGAAATTGAAATTGAAAATAATCAACAATATATAATTTATCTTCATCTCAAAGGAAAGGAAAGCAATATTTATTAATAAACCAATATACTACTTATTATAGGTATAACGTAAGATTCTTAAACTTTATGAATAATTGTTGGTTGAATCGTAATTTCGTGACAGAAATGGTTTGATAAATCTAATCTTTTTCTCTCATCATTTAAGACTTTTTTTTATGAAGTGTCATTTTTACATAAAAAGAGATGAGTTTTCTACCTTTTCTTTCTAGTGGTCGACCATATATAAAAGTATATTTTTTTCAAATATGTAGTGACGGAGTCAAGATAAAAAATAATAGGAAAAGGGGAAAATAAATAAAAATTAAAAGATAGTTGTTAAGATTGTCCCTACTAAAATATATTTTCTCCTTACCACTACTCTATATGTCTTTATTTTAAAATTTTAACAGACTAGCATCCAAACTAAAGTTTTTAAGATTTTCGACTTTTTTTTCATTAAGGGAAACAAATCCACCAGTATATTGAAATACTCCGGATACACTCTGAATCCGCCCCTGAATATATGGTTACCGATTTAACCATGTGCGAAATAAGGTATATTGCATGAGAATGTAAGTTAAAAGAAGTAAAATAACAATAAAAAAAAATAAAAAAGAGCAAGGTTATAAATAAGTAGCATAAAGTTTTGATCTTTAAGCAAGTGAGAGTGTGTAAAGTGTTGATTGGTCTGAAGAAAAGCAGGAGGACAAAGGCCATGTTTCATAAAAACAACTATAAAGGTGTAATCAAATCAAATATGTGGATTTGATACGATATCTCAACCTAGCCTGATCGAGTCTTTATTATTAAACATTGATCCAGCTCGACTAATACTTTCAAGCTCGACCAATGACTTATTATTAGCTTTCGGGTTTGTTTTTATATCGAAAAGAAAATGTACATAGCTTGTATGATTATTCTTTATAACTTATAACGAAAATTCTTACGAATCAAAAATTAGAATAAGAAAAACATTAAAAAGTGACGAACAATAAAAAAAAATGAGAAAGGTTCGATTTATTCCCAATTACAACAACCAAAACATACTTAAGAACAAACCCACGCCTACTCGAAATGACCAAAACGACCTCCCACTTTTGCATACTATTATTAAACAAACAAAAAGTGCAAAAACAAAAAAGAAAAGGCGCGCTCACTCTCCCTTTAGAGAGGGGCTGCAAAAATACCCTCAAAACACCGTTAAATTACAATACTGCCACTAACTTACACACAAATTTTTTTAATTAAAGAAAGCCAAACATATTCCCAACGGTTACTTTTTTCCTTTTTCCATCACAAAAAAACACCAACTGATAACGGCTACATTGGTGTGAGCTAGGGATTTTAGGTTAAAATTACCTTTTTAACCCTCGGATGTAAAAGGGTAATTTTGGTATTTACTTTCATTTTATTTTAGGAAATCATGTTAAGAAAAAGAACCTTTCGATAAGTGGGTAATAATAGTTAAGGTGAAAAGTTAAGACGAGAGGTGTAAGTGGCTTTGACCGCCCAATTCCCGGGAATAACATCTCTTGCAGACAAAGTTCTTCCGGTTGAGAGTGTGGTGAGTTTAACCGAAAATGGTCCTTTAAGTGGTCCTCGAACGATCACCCAATTTGCACCCCAAACATGGCTCATCTTTAACCACTCTGTCGACTTTGCCTATAAAACAGCTCAAAAGTGTCAAAAAATTAAGTATTAATAAACTAGTATCGACATTGTTAAATGAATTATTTATAAAACCACTTGTATTTAGAGCATAAAAGTAATATTTTTCATTAAACTAAATCCCATTTTTGTTTGATCCCAAAATGAATAACATCTCTTAGTAGTACGATCGAGACTTCCACAGATTAAAAATAGAAAACATTTTAACAAATAAATTGTCTTGTATTCTGATTTTTAAAACTGTGAGATTCAATATTTATATAATACATATTTCTTTTTATTTTAGTTGAATGGAGTACAACAAATAATTGAAGAAGAAAATGGGGAAAATGTTAAGTGTTTTTTTTTTTTTTTTTTTTTTTTTTTGTCTTTTTAGATTAAATTTATCAAGCAAACACCAAAAGGGAAAGCACTACTTCATCAGAATTAACTGTCACTAACGACTTTAACTTCATTAAAAAAAACACTTTTTCTGTCTTAAAAAAAATACACAATTATAGTTATATATTTTCTAGTGTCGTTAACAATACTTTTTAAGAAATATGGTTAATATGTAAATTGATTGTACAAAAGATGATTTTTAATATACATATATCGTTAAAAAGTTCATGAACGAGTTATTTATTGATGTACAAGCATGTTACCCTCGGAACTATTGTTATCATTTTCTTTATTTTAATTTTAAAACCAATTTACATTAATTAAATACTATATAAAATGATATTATTCTAGTTACTACTTTTTTCTTTATTAAAAGGTTAATTATATAGTATAATGAATGCATGAGCAACTAACTATATAAAACAACAATAGTTAAGAAATAGGTTCAAATATATGCCTAAAGCCCTAAACAATACACAAGAACATGGAATTTCATTATTATCCCTCGTTCTTTTAACCAATCATTTTTTTCATCCCTTAATCAAATCTTTAGATCCACTTTTAGACTTATATATATTTAGATCTCTTTATCGTTTTTCAAACAATAAATAAATGAGATCCAAAGTAAAGCAAAGTTATGTTAGAGAAGTTGTACCATATGCTATAAAAAGTTGTAGAGTGAGATAAAAGTGTGTATGCCGACACATTAGGATTTCTTTTGACTATTAAATTTCTAGATTTTCATGTTCGGATTCCCAAATTGCATTAAGAAATTTAGAACGTAAGAATTTACAAAGTGAAAAAAGGCAAGCGGGCAACAAGCTGCGCCGCTAACCTTTTTTAGACACATTGTCATAACTCTTTTCTTTGTTTATTCATTTGCAATATTCTCCAATTAACTTCTTTATATTTATATGTCATGTGTAACAATAAAATTCTTAAATCTCAATTCTATGTTTTTTATAGTCTAGTTTCTTGAAATCTTTTTGAAACCATAGAAAATGTATGTACCTCTCTAATATGCATAGATCCAACATCTCCGTCCCCACCTTCGAATTCGACCAAAAGTGAAAGCCAATAATTCGTTGATCCTTCGTTTACATGAAAGGCAATGTTTCTACCCGGGTATTCACATGGTGTCCTACATTTTACATAAATAATGCTTTATAAGTAAAATGCACTAGTTTAACAACAATTAAGCGAAAACATTTGGTTTTAGTTAAGTTTTCTAAACGAAATAGCGAAAAGTCCATAACGAAGGGCCGTTTTGTCATTCTAAAGTAGTGACGGGTTGTTTATAAACAATTTTTTTTTTTTTTTTTTTTTGAACTGTTATGTTAGTGATTCGGAGCCAGGGAGCCAGTGACATTCAATTGGGCAGTATACGACCCACAAACCTTACACCATAGTTTGTTATAATATTCACCTAAGTAAAACCCCACATGGAGGCTCGAACCCAGACCTCCCTAGACAAACCCCGTTGACTGTTTATAAACATATTATAAAGATTAAAAGACCGTTAATTAACTAAATACCTGCGATACATAATGTTAAGTATACCACGGTCACGAAGTTGGCTGTGATCACCTGCGACCGCCATTCGACCAAAAGCGGCACCGCTGAGGTCAAAATGAGTGTTTCCACCGGAGCAGTAACCGCCCGGGCATTCGTCCGTGATTATAACGGTTACCGCCCGGCGAGAACAAATCTTTTTGTCTAAACATCTGACTTTATAACATGCACCACATCCTTCACCTCCTTTAAACAGAATTGGACTCACTGCTCCTACACGCGCCCTAAATGGCTTCACATCTACTAGTGATCCGTAGCCACACGCTCCACCTACAAACGTCAAACATTTAACAAAAAGATTCCAAAATAAATCAATTTTGATAGCCATATAAATCGACTTGACAATTTTACCCTTTATGTAATAAATGTTACCAAATAATAAATATATATATTTATAACAAAACAAGACATTTGTACATAACAGAAATCTATAGTTTGACAATTTTTTGTAAGATAAACAAACCACATTTTTGTTTATAAGTTAAGACATACATTTTGTAAAGTAGTTTGTATCTTAAAAATTTATAAAGTAAGAGAATGAAAACGGACAACAAACTGCGTCGGAAAATGAAAAAAAATTACCATTACTGCCATCGCCTTCTGGACTACCGTACCAAGTAGCGGTAGCTGGAAGCCAATGTGAGTCAGTAGAGTGGTTAAGCGGCGCAGCGTAGATCTCCAAAAACTGAAAAACAAACATAGCCGCAAAACATACTTGGGCAATGTATGTTATCAACACCATTTTATGACTCACCAGCGGCGGAGTATACGAGGTGGTGTACTAATAACAGTTTACAACCGACAGTGGGTATGGGAGATTTCACTTGCTTTTATATAGGCGACAAATGTAACACGGGATTACACAACCAACAGCTTCCATTTCTGTCCTCCTTGGTTTCACTTAATTACGGTCGTGCCATTCTTGGTAGTTAACCCGTCAAATCCGGACTGTTGCTACTGTCGGTTAAGTCAGGTCGGGTCGGGTCACTGTTACTTTTACTAGTCCATTTTTTCAATTTTTTTTATTTTTCATCGTTAAACGTAAAAAGATGCTAATAGGAAAAGGGTATGTATTAGATGATTCTAAACTCGTTAATCCTTTTTCTTTTGTTGGAGTTTGTGATCTTTGTTTCTTTTATATTCACACTCACTATTACTAGAATCACGCACCTTTATTTGACCACCTCTTTAATACCTAGCCTTTCTTCACTTTCTAATTAACTATAAACATACACGTAAGTAAATTGAATTCTTTTGTAACTAAGGATGTTATACCGGTCTTCAAATATTAATTCATGCTTTGTGGTATGCAACTTTAGGTTTTTGATTTGTCATTCCTCAATCTTAATCAAAAATCTTAAATATTTCACGTTTAATAACAAAAAATTAATTATATATTAATACTAGCTATTACTAAAAAAATTATCAAACCAGGATAAATTATGAGAAAATCACATATATAATCACTTTAGAATTCAAAAATACCAAAATAATCATCTGATTCGCGTCATTTTTCTCGCGCCATTTTTGTCGTCGCGAGATTGAAAATAATATAAATGATTGGTCATAAATTGACCACGTCCTCGCGACTTTTTTGGTCATCGCGACATTTTTCTCGCTCCAATTTATGACTAATCATTTATATTATTTTCAATCTCGCGATAACAAAAAATGGCGCGAGAAAATGGCGCGAATCAGATGATTACTTTGGTATTTTTGAATTCTCAAATAATTATATTGTGATTTTCTCATAAATTATTTCTTTATTTTTCTTTTTTTTCTGTTTTTGATTCATATTCACTATGCGTAACCTATAAATAAATAAATATCAACAAAACCTTTAACCAATTATTAAACAATTTTGCTAATAACAACTATATTGGTTGTTGATTAAGTTAATAGATGAATAAAGATATCTACAAACACTACCCACCATATAGTCTAACCGAACTTGTGGCATTGGCCTTGTTACCCAACAATATTCCTCGGTGACAAGCAAGTTTCGCTCGGTCATGCTATCCAGACACGAGCCCTTGTTGCTCGACAATTTCCTTGGTGACGCAAACCATCGCATGCTACTCTACTCGGACATGAGCCTTTGTCGGAAATTTCCTCGATTAAACAAGTTACGCTACTCGGAAACGAGCCTCTGTTCGGCTCGACAATTTTCCGGTGACGCAAATCTTGCTCGATAACCTCTCTAGTGACACAAGGGTAGGCAATCCGGACACGAGTCCCAGTCCGGCTCGATAGTTTCTCAGTGACACAACTCACATTGACCGGAAAAAAGTCCAAGTTCGGGTCGATAGCTTTCTCGGTGACACAAGTCACGATGACGGGACACGAGCCCCAGTCCGACTCGATAATGTCCATGGTGACACAAGTGTGTGTTATTCGGACAAGAGTCCTGGTACGACTCGGTAATTCCTCGATAACACAAGTTACCTTGTCCGGACACACATCCCAATCCAGCACGTTCTGCTCGCGCAATGTGTCTGATGTCACAAGCCAAGTCATTCGGACATGCCAAAGACCTCCAGTTCGGCTCGGTAATACTCGGTGTACCAATGCCTCTATCTAGACACAACAACATGTCTGACCAAGTTACAGGACACGCCTGAAACCTCCAATCCGGCTCGGTACTTTCCTCGATAACAACTTGTACCCGAAAACGTATTCGGACACACTAGGCTATCCGGCTACGCTTACTGATTAATGGGACATCCAACTACGTGCAACCTGGTCAACCTCCACAACGTCTTCGTTCGTATGTATTGACTGACCACCATAACGTGTACGCTTACGTCATACTTACGTTATGGGTCATAAAAAGACCCATAAACGGGTCATCTAGGACCACGACCTATAATAGGATACCCTAAATATCGAGCCAATAAATACCCTATGATAATGTTAGGATCTGTCGAACTAGGTTTGTATAAACAAACATCTAGATCTAGATCTATCAAAGAAGTTGCAGCGGATCAACACTTTGATATTAACAAGGGTTAATTGATTAATAGTTTTATGAATATAAGAATGAATAAACGTTAATAATTAAGAGCACAAGTATTCCACCAACAACCTCAATCTATTAAGAATAACCGTTCGTTAACATACGTGTGTTTACAACGACACATTGATCTATTTATATAGACCTTGAGGAAACCTTAATAACGATTAGGTTAAATCTAAAGAAATCTACGAAGATAATTATCAATATATTGTTTACATGATTATCTCCTTACAATGCGCTAACTAAGTATATCACATAAGCAGTATTAACACGCGCTCAAGTAACAACTCCTTCATGCAACCAGTATTAATATTCACCAGTATTAAGTCAGCAGTAGTAAGTCACCAGTAGTAATCTTCAATACTTGACCACTAATACAAACTAAAGTCACCAGTGTTATTACTGACCAGTATTACCAATGTTACCCACTAGTACTAACTGACTCTACCAATATTAACAACTTATAAACCAACAGATTAGTTTATGAGAGGGCAATCATTATTCACACACACACTTTCTAGAGCTTGAAATTACTAATATCTTAAGTTGTGACGTCCCGTCAATTTGAAATACTTATGTTACCGTTATTATTTATATTTTATTCGCAATTGATTTCGACCCTTGAATTTCGCTTTGTTTACTCACGATTTACTGTTATTGAGTACCGGGTTTTCGTATTTACTGATTTGTCCCTCGAGACGTAATAATATTATTTTATCTAAGTGCCAATTAGTTAGTATTCTCATAAATATAAGTTAGAAGGTTTATGCCAAATTTGTCGGTTATCGGATCCTTTCTCCTCGAGATATCGTGCTTTTGCTCTTGTGTACTCTTTTACCGAAATCGTGCGAATCTCGAAATCGAAAGTGAAAATAAAATATTAAATGAACCTAATATAAATTAAATCAAAGTATGAACAATTCTAAGTTCAACGCAAAAAGAATCGGGAGTTTTCGATGAACGAAACTCCCAAACGATCAAAAACAAGTCTGCATAGCCAGCCGACCAGCCAACAGCTGGCAGGGATTCAGCCGGCGGCTGAATCCAGCCAGCCGACGGCTGGAATGGTCTGGACAGGTGTTTTATGTCTCATTTTTGCATGTAAAACGATTGGGACAAGTGCCTAAACCCGATTGGACCTCCCCTATTGCAGAAATCCAGTCTTCTAGGTGATATTAACACTTATCTTTTCCATTTTCTTTCATTTTTTTTATCATAATCACACACACACAAAGTGTGTTTTATCCCAAAACCTCTCTATATATTTTCTTCCTTATCTTCTTGGTGGCTGTAAATCCCAGCCAAGAACACTCAAATAAACACCCTCAACATCACCATAATCGGTTCTATTCATCAAAAGGAGCAAGAGGTGGTGATACTCTCGGTTTGCTTCTTGGGTTTTCATCATTTTTGGGGTTTAATCTCCATCAAAATCATCATCTAACAAGCTAGATCATCTTGCTTTCGGTTTTCTTTGGGTATAATAACTTTCTTCCACTGATTTCATTTATTTATTAACGTTTCTACTTCATGCATGTATCATCTAACGTATAAGAAATGTTTTTATAAAAGTTTCTATGGTGTTTTATCTAAGAACATAAGTTTTATAAACTTTTTGCTAAAATCTTGATATAAAAAGTTGTTATTTAAAGAAATCTATGGATATTATTAAGGGGTTATGACTTGCATGTCGAGATCTACGGAAAATATACTTGAAAACGCTTAAAAACGATAAAATAACGAAAATCTGGAGCTGTCTGTCAGCCTCCAGCCGACGGCTGGATTATCTCAGCCGGCGGCTGGATTTTCTCAGCCGGCGGCTGGATTTTCTCAGCCGGCGGCTGAATCAGTCTGTCCGTTTAAATCTTTCGTTTTGCTAATTTTCGGTGGTTGTCTTGTGTTTTGGAGGCGGATATACTCATCACTACACCACTGAAGTTGTTGATTCCAGATTCTTGTCAAATCAAGCGAGTGTTATCGGTATAACTTGTTACTCTTGTGAATCTTTCGATTTCATTATAATCGTTATTCGGTTTTAGCCTTGAAAACGGTTAGGAATAATTATTAGACCAACACTCGTCGTATTTTATCGGATTGGACTGAGATTTGGACAATAATGTTAAAAGTATAATTTAAACAAAGTATTGTATTAAACTTATTATTGTATTATGTATTATGAATAATGGTTTAAAATGAAATTGTTGTTAAGCGGGAAAGTGTATAAATTTTGGACGAATATTTTAAGACGCGGAAGCGCTGCCGAAATTTCATCTCACGACTTGTTACGACACTAAAACACTTATATAAATAAATTGTATACAAAGTAACATATTTTACAATAACATTGTCTTTGGACTCAAAGACACCAACGCAATCACAAATGTCATAATATTACTTAAAAAGGATATTTTCAACCTCTTTGCGATACTTTAAACTTCGCCTCAATTTGATCATCGTTTTAAGTCATCAAATTATGTCTTGCGGCAAATTTTATAAAATGGTTTTGAAAGACATTTTACTCAAAACATTTTGGTATGAAAACACTTCAAATTATTCAAAGGGTCATTTGGACTTTTAAATTGATTTTGACTTTAATAAGTCAACATAATTGACATTTGACTCTGATAAGTCAACATGTTTGACATTTGACTTTCATAAGTCAACGTATTTGACCTTTGACTTTATAAGTCAACACCTTTAATCTTGGTCATTATAATGAACATTTGTATTAATATTCCTTCCGACTCAGAGTTATCACTTGTTTCCAACGATCGCTGTTGACGTGAAAGATTCGATAGTTTGCCGATCGACCCATTTCAGGCGCGGAACATCGTCTCCCGAATACGTCGTCTTGATTTAAGTCATTAAATGTTGGAATATTTTATTAAACTTAATCTTAACCGACAAGGCTAAACCGAACTATACTTATAGAGATACTGAGACTATATTATTTACTGTTTTAGGGCACTTAGACGGTGGAATTTTGATCCTGTGATTGTATTTACCCGAGATTTGCTGAAGTTGTTTTGTGAGTTATTCGTAGCCCTTGTCTTAAATACTTTTGGGCTGTAAAGCGTATATTAAACTGTTTGTGTATATTAAACTGTCTGCATGAATGCGGAATATTTTTCTAAATTATCTTGTTTACCCAGTGAATTTGGTCTGCCTTAGTTTTAAGTGTTTAAGCCATGGTGGCTCCCCTCTAATACACTCGTTAAGCTTTTGCCCGTGGTTCATATGTATAGATCTGTATTGGGTTATGTACCTAACCCACATTCCTCTGTAGGCTGCTACTACGAGCGGATGTTATGACCGTAATATTAAACTGTATGATTAAACTGAGTGCCTTTGGATTGACACACCTTAGGCTAGGGGATTAAACTGATTGGTTCAGGTTCGAGATGTATGACTACTTAGGCATAGTACCTTTCACTATTGGATGAATACAAGATAGATGATTTTAAACTTACTGATTTACCGAAACTTGTCTATGGGTCACTTTTACTTTAAAATTGCGAATAATTCACCAACATGTTGTTGATGTCGTTTTAACGCTTTGCAGGAAATTGAGGATTTCCGTTGACCATGCCATAGTTGTTTTTGGATCGCTTGCTTTTGGAAAATTTGGATTGAACTGTTATTTTAATTTCCATGACGATCCTTTTGTTGATTTCTTTTGGAATTGTATTCGTACTTGGCATCTCATCGCCTTGACTTATTGATGTATTTTGTAACATTTGGCATGATCAATTTAATTTGATGTTTTGTTTATTGGTTATATTGTTGTAATCTTGACTTTGATATTATAACTGGAACATCCCGTGTTTCCGCTTCCTAGCGGGGTGTGACAGAAGTTGGTATCAGAGCCAAAGGTTATAGCGAACCGAGTGATTTTAACTGAGTAAATCACTTGGACTATGACCATAGGCTTTTTGAATCGATTTTTACTCTGATTGCAATGTGTGCACTATCTTTCATACGTGTTTAATTTCGCGTTGTGTTTTGGCATTTGGCCTTGTTTTTGTGTTGCACACATTTGCTGATCGAGTCTTTCTTTTTTTTTATTTTAGGACGATGGCGCCTACGAGGAGAGTTGCGACACGAAGTTCCGCGCGACGTGCTACTGCGAATGCGAGAGCGAATACCGCGAATTCGAACGCGAGAAATAATGCTTCTAACGCGAGAGCTAATACGTCCAATGCGAGAAGGAACAATGTGGGGAACGATACGAATCCTGACGTGGCACAGATGATTGCTCAACAGATAGCGGCAATGATGCCCGAGCTTATAGCTCAACTGAGAGAGGGCACCGCCCAAGGTAATGGTTTGGGTTCCGGGAATCCCGAGCCGGTGGTTAATAATGAAGGTCCTGAGTTGGTTGTTAATAATGAAGGCCCTGAGCCGATTGTGAATAATGAGGGTCCCGAAGTCGTGATCACTGGATCAGGTAGAGCAGAGGGCTCAGCTCGACGCGCTGGTTGCGCGCTGAAGACTTTCATGAGCTGTAAGGCCCCAGAGTACCGAGGCAATGAGGGAGCGACTGGAACGCTCCAGTGGATGGAAAAGATGGAATCTATTTTTGATGCTATTGACTGTGCGGACAAAGATCGAGTCCGATTTGCTGCGTTTGTATTCCAAGGAACGGCTCTGACGTGGTGGAATTCAATCGTGAATGTGCGAGGCCGAGCTGAGATCGGCAAGATGACTTGGGATCAGCTAAAGGAGTTGATGATTATTGAGTATGTTCCTGAATCGGAGATTCAGAAGTTGGAGGATGAGTTGTGGAACTTGACCATGGTTGGGTCGGACATCCAGGGGTACACTTCGCGTTTTCACGCTCTGTCCCAGCTAGTGCCGCATTTGGTCCGACCGGAGCTTAAGCGTATCGGTCGCTACACTCACGGATTACCCCCAGCAATCCGTAAGAGTGTCTTATCCAGCAAACCGAGCACATTTCAGAGCGCGGTGGAAATTGCGATTACGTTAACTCAGAACGCGGTCCGTGACGGTGAGTTACCCCCAATGACTGTGAAGCAAAATTCTAGAGGGGAGTGGAGTGCAGAATCCTGTAAGAAGGACTCTCGAAAGAGATTTAGGAGAGATGACGCTCCCCAGTTGATGAAATCATATGCTGCTGTGACACCGGGTACTCAGAGTAAATACCCGAAATGTGATCGGTGTGGAAGGCACCACACCAAAGATGTGGCTTGTTGGGTATGTGGTAAGTGCAAGAAGTTAGGGCACACTGATGACTTTTGTAAGACCCTGAAGGGCCATTGTTATGAATGTGGATCTCCCGAGCATCACAGGGACAAGTGTCCTAAGTTAGCTGCAGCCGGTACGAGTACTTTTCTTATCTAAAGTCCGCCTGCATATATATTCTGCTTGATTCTAACGTTTGGCTTTAAATTCCTTATATTGCGAACTTCTCTTTCCTCTTATGTTATTTTTATTTTTGCGCCCTTTTTGCGTTGACACCGGAGAAGCTCCATCTGTAAAGAAGTCGGCGAGACGAGATTGTCCTGCGAGTGCGTTTCTGAGAGGTTCGACTCCAGATCTTAATCTATCATATCGATTCGACTTAGTAATCATTGATACCAAACCAAACTGTAATAAGACTCTTCAAAAAAAAAAATCTTTTCGCTAACTTTTCAACTTTAGCGGGAGAATTCTGCAATTGCATGATTCGTTTCCAACTACGCGTAACTTGATCAACTACGCCTAGTTCGAAACAAATTATGCGAGAACGGAACGTAACTGCTATTGTTAACCGTTTTTGAGTTATTAATTTTTAATTCTACCTATTCCAGATTTTTGTCCGTCATTCGAAGAATTTTATATCCGATGCGTTTAAGACTATGACTTTTTGCACGATTTTATCTTTAGCGTCTTCCTTCGAAATAGAGTTAGCCGTTGGTGAGTTTTCGTGCTACCGAAACTCTTTCTGCCTATTGTTTTTATTCCGATGACCATTCTTTTCCTACCGACTCGATTCCGAACGCCTTAGGTAGATTCGACGTTTTTATTAGCATGGGTTGGTCGTCGACACACCGTGTAGAGGTTATGTTGCGAGAAGATTATCCGCATACTGTTATAGCAGGAAGACTGTTGTTAGGTCAGGGGGATAAGGCGGGGAAGCGCCTTAAAGTCGTCTCAGGTATTGAAGTTCGGGGGTACGTCGAGTGGGATTGTTCACTCTTTCTTACATATCTGTAGGTTTGGATTACTCCGCGGTACGTGACCTTCCCGATGTGTTCCCAGAGGACTTATATAGATTACCCCTATTGAGACGTGGAGTTTTGGATTGACTAGTTTTGAGAACAGCGCCGGTGGCGAAGGCTTCTTATCGGTTAGCACCTTCGGAGATGTAAGAACTATCGAAGCAAATATAAGGATTGGTGGACAAAGGCTTCGTTAGGCCGATGTTTCTCTCTTTGAGGAGCGCTGGTACTTCTCATTAAAAAGGAAAGATGCTAAATGCATTACGTCGATGAGTTGAGTTGCATATCGATTATGTTTGTGAGATTCGTTACCGTCCGGGTAAGGGGAATGTATCAACTGATGCGTTGGGTCGCACAAAGTCGGTTAAGCCGGTGAGAGTACGCACCAGGATGATTTCGACTCAGTCGAGCTGGAAGGCTCGTATCATTCAGGATTAACAGGAGGCTCCCATCGAGGATTATATATTATTTGGATTATCATGGATCGGTTGAGTAAGTCAACACGTTTTCTGCCTATTCGAGAAGATTACCGAATAGTGAAACCTTTTAGATTGCATATTGATGAGATTTTTCCGTCACTTCTGATCGTGACGCGCGTGCGTTTTACACTTTGGGCGGAAGTTGGAATCAACATTTTCTGCTAGCCGAGTTTCATACTACAATAGTTACCGCCCCATCCTTTGTTGCGTGCCGTGTGAGGTTTTTTTTTTTTTACTGTCATAACTCTAAAGTTTGGAGCCAAGTTACTCAGGAACGGGAGGATGGAATGCAGCGAAAATTTCCCCATCTATTTTCTACTAGCGATGCTCATTAGTAATTTCGAGGACGAAATTCTTTTAACTGGGGGAGGCTGTGACGTCCCGTCAATTTGAAATACTTATGTTACCGTTATTATTTATATTTTATTCGCAATTGATTTCGACCCTTGAATTTCGCTTTGTTTACTCACGATTTACTGTTATTGAGTACCGGGTTTTCGTATTTACTGATTTGTCCCTCGAGACGTAATAATATTATTTTATCTAAGTGCCAATTAGTTAGTATTCTCATAAATATAAGTTAGAAGGTTTATGCCAAATTTGTCGGTTATCGGATCCTTTCTCCTCGAGATATCGTGCTTTTGCTCTTGTGTACTCTTTTACCGAAATCGTGCGAATCTCGAAATCGAAAGTGAAAATAAAATATTAAATGAACCTAATATAAATTAAATCAAAGTATGAACAATTCTAAGTTCAACGCAAAAAGAATCGGGAGTTTTCGATGAACGAAACTCCCAAACGATCAAAAACAAGTCTGCATAGCCAGCCGACCAGCCAACAGCTGGCAGGGATTCAGCCGGCGGCTGAATCCAGCCAGCCGACGGCTGGAATGGTCTGGACAGGTGTTTTATGACTCATTTTTGCATGTAAAACGATTGGGACAAGTGCCTAAACCCGATTGGACCTCCCCTATTGCAGAAATCCAGTCTTCTAGGTGATATTAACACTTATCTTTTCCATTTTCTTTCATTTTTTATCATAATCACACACACACAAAGTGTGTTTTATCCCAAAACCTCTCTATATTTTCTTCCTTATCTTCTTGGTGGCTGTAAATCCCAGCCAAGAACACTCAAATAAACACCCTCAACATCACCATAATCGGTTCTATTCATCAAAAGGAGCAAGAGGTGGTGATACTCTCGGTTTGCTTCTTGGGTTTTCATCATTTTTGGGGTTTAATCTCCATCAAAATCATCATCTAACAAGCTAGATCATCTTGCTTTCGGTTTTCTTTGGGTATAATAACTTTCTTCCACTGATTTCATTTATTTATTAACGTTTCTACTTCATGCATGTATCATCTAACGTATAAGAAATGTTTTTATAAAAGTTTCTATGGTGTTTTATCTAAGAACATAAGTTTTATAAACTTTTTGCTAAAATCTTGATATAAAAAGTTGTTATTTAAAGAAATCTATGGATATTATTAAGGGGTTATGACTTGCATGTCGAGATCTACGGAAAATATACTTGAAAACGCTTAAAAACGATAAAATAACGAAAATCTGGAGCTGTCTGTCAGCCTCCAGCCGACGGCTGGATTATCTCAGCCGGCGGCTGGATTTTCTCAGCCGGCGGCTGAATCAGTCTGTCCGTTTAAATCTTTCGTTTTGCTAATTTTCGGTGGTTGTCTTGTGTTTTGGAGGCGGATATACTCATCACTACACCACTGAAGTTGTTGATTCCAGATTCTTGTCAAATCAAGCGAGTGTTATCGGTATAACTTGTTACTCTTGTGAATCTTTCGATTTCATTATAATCGTTATTCGGTTTTAGCCTTGAAAACGGTTAGGAATAATTATTAGACCAACACTCGTCGTATTTTATCGGATTGGACTGAGATTTGGACAATAATGTTAAAAGTATAATTTAAACAAAGTATTGTATTAAACTTATTATTGTATTATGTATTATGAATAATGGTTTAAAATGAAATTGTTGTTAAGCGGGAAAGTGTATAAATTTTGGACGAATATTTTAAGACGCGGAAGCGCTGCCGAAATTTCATCTCACGACTTGTTACGACACTAAAACACTTATATAAATAAATTGTATACAAAGTAACATATTTTACAATAACATTGTCTTTGGACTCAAAGACACCAACGCAATCACAAATGTCATAATATTACTTAAAAAGGATATTTTCAACCTCTTTGCGATACTTTAAACTTCGCCTCAATTTGATCATCGTTTTAAGTCATCAAATTATGTCTTGCGGCAAATTTTATAAAATGGTTTTGAAAGACATTTTACTCAAAACATTTTGGTATGAAAACACTTCAAATTATTCAAAGGGTCATTTGGACTTTTAAATTGATTTTGACTTTAATAAGTCAACATAATTGACATTTGACTCTGATAAGTCAACATGTTTGACATTTGACTTTCATAAGTCAACGTATTTGACCTTTGACTTTATAAGTCAACACCTTTAATCTTGGTCATTATAATGAACATTTGTATTAATATTCCTTCCGACTCAGAGTTATCACTTGTTTCCAACGATCGCTGTTGACGTGAAAGATTCGATAGTTTGCCGATCGACCCATTTCAGGCGCGGAACATCGTCTCCCGAATACGTCGTCTTGATTTAAGTCATTAAATGTTGGAATATTTTATTAAACTTAATCTTAACCGACAAGGCTAAACCGAACTATACTTATAGAGATACTGAGACTATATTATTTACTGTTTTAGGGCACTTAGACGGTGGAATTTTGATCCTGTGATTGTATTTACCCGAGATTTGCTGAAGTTGTTTTGTGAGTTATTCGTAGCCCTTGTCTTAAATACTTTTGGGCTGTAAAGCGTATATTAAACTGTTTGTGTATATTAAACTGTCTGCATGAATGCGGAATATTTTTCTAAATTATCTTGTTTACCCAGTGAATTTGGTCTGCCTTAGTTTTAAGTGTTTAAGCCATGGTGGCTCCCCTCTAATACACTCGTTAAGCTTTTGCCCGTGGTTCATATGTATAGATCTGTATTGGGTTATGTACCTAACCCACATTCCTCTGTAGGCTGCTACTACGAGCGGATGTTATGACCGTAATATTAAACTGTATGATTAAACTGAGTGCCTTTGGATTGACACACCTTAGGCTAGGGGATTAAACTGATTGGTTCAGGTTCGAGATGTATGACTACTTAGGCATAGTACCTTTCACTATTGGATGAATACAAGATAGATGATTTTAAACTTACTGATTTACCGAAACTTGTCTATGGGTCACTTTTACTTTAAAATTGCGAATAATTCACCAACATGTTGTTGATGTCGTTTTAACGCTTTGCAGGAAATTGAGGATTTCCGTTGACCATGCCATAGTTGTTTTTGGATCGCTTGCTTTTGGAAAATTTGGATTGAACTGTTATTTTAATTTCCATGACGATCCTTTTGTTGATTTCTTTTGGAATTGTATTCGTACTTGGCATCTCATCGCCTTGACTTATTGATGTATTTTGTAACATTTGGCATGATCAATTTAATTTGATGTTTTGTTTATTGGTTATATTGTTGTAATCTTGACTTTGATATTATAACTGGAACATCCCGTGTTTCCGCTTCCTAGCGGGGTGTGACATAAGTAATCTCCATATCACCCTTTTCTTACACCGTAGATCTGCTAAAGATTTGTTAGGTTCAAACTATAGTCAAGAGTGTAGAAGTTGTGACAAAGTGAAACCCTTTTAGCTCGTCAATCGTACTTCAAACAGTTATGTTTAACAAACTATTAGATACTTGATTTTCGTGTACCAGATTATGCATATATTTATTTTTAAAAAGAACTCACAAAATTATCATTATCAAAACTCACTACACAGAAATATCATTATCAAAACTCACTACTAAATAATCTAAATTTGTTAAACCAACTCATACAAATAATTTCTTAAATAAATTCAATCCCTTTCTTTCCTACATACTTAAACTATTCCGTCCATTTCTTTTAACAAAATTATTAAATAATTCTCAAATATCTGAATATCAACTAAAAAGGAAAAATTTATAAAACTACCTATTTTTTGGAAAAGGTGATCAAAAGTACCCGTGTTTTGAAACGACTTTCAAAACTACCCCGTTCGCTGTTTGTAACAGCGAACTTTGATTTTAGGTGTTGGGTCGTGTCTGGAAACAGCGACCCATGTGAACATAAAAAAAAAAATCTTTAGAGGGGTCGTGGTTGGAACTCGCGACCCCAGTGAAGGTTAAAAATCCATGCACTTTACGTAAACCATTTGCTATATATACCATATACACATAACCTACACATAATACTTACACAACACATACACAAAAACACACATTTTCACAACTTAAAACACACCAACATACACAACTTAAAACACAAACTCAAACATTTTTATCAAAACTTAAAACACAAACACACATTTTCACAATAAATTATAGATTATATACAAAAAAGTCATAATAGCCCAAAAAAATGCATAAAATAAAGATTGGTTATAATAACGAAATTTAAATAGCAAAAAGTTCAAAAAATAAAGATTAGTTATTATTACAAGTTGAAATGTTATGACCCGGTTGATTGCAAGCGGTACACCTTCGAGGGGCATCTATAGGTTGAACGTCCATCTCGTTACGTATTCTATTCGTACGTCTGCGTCCTCTTGACCTTGAAAAACGAGAGAGATCCGCTTGAATCTTCCAACCCGGATCTACCCAATAAGCAACGTGCGGAAGTGGTTGAAAATTGGAACGATACATTATTTTGTACGTTTCCGTTTTGTAAACCTTGTTTACGTGATCAGCAAGTTGTTCACCTCTATGTCGAATCGCTGCCATAGAATGTGAACATGGAAATCTATGATTTTGCCATTTTCCACACGTACAAGTTTTCCTTCTCCCTCCAAAATTCACAGTGCAAACGTTTCCGCCCGTATCGTTTGGATTGAACCGTGACTCGACTCTATAAACCCCCGTTTCGTAATTAAACTCGGTAATATTATGCCGTCGTGCATATACCTCACGTTCGGTGAACATTTTCCACATACGAGGGGGCAACGGTGTATCACAGGTCCTTGCGATTTGGGCGTGTATTCTAAAGTGATCGACGCACTTGTTGAATGTAAAATCAATGAGGGCCTTTATCGGCAAAAGTCTCGCTCCCCGTAAAACATTGTTGAAACACTCCGCAATGTTCGTTGTCAACCAACCCCACCTTCGATGATTCTCGTCATAAAGAAGTGTCCACTTACTTCTGTCGATTTCGTCAAGATAATTCCATGCTTCTGCGTCGAGATGCACCATATCTTCTATGCTTTCGTCATACTTTCTTGCTTGTGTGGTACTTCCTATCGCCCAACAAAGTTTCTTCATTGCAGTGGTTTTATATTTCTTTGTGAAATTACTTCTCACGTGTCGCAGACAAAAACGATGGTATCCAAAAGGGTGCATCCACCCAAGAAGATTTTCCATAGCGTGGATTATACCATTGTGTCTATCGGATATGACACACAATTTTCTGTCCGCAACAACATGAGTCCTTAACTGCTGAAAAAACCAACACCAGCTTTCCACCGTTTCCTCATCGACAATGGCAAACGCGAACGGCAATATGTGATTGTTAGCATCCTTTGTAACAGCCGTTAACAACTTACCCTTGTACGATCCTTTCAGATGTGTACCGTCAACACACATCACCGGTTGGCAGAATTTAAATGCCTCAACAGCAGGTCCAAACGCCCAAAATACGTATTTGAATACGTATCCATCGTCTGAATATTGTGGATGATGTTGCCACTCCACGATGGTATCTGGGTTTGTAGCCTTTAATGCTGCAATGTACGAAGGCAACTCCGAGAAATTACTCTGCCAACTACCGTGTATACTCTCAATTGCCTTTTTCCTACCATGCCAGGCCTTTTGGTAAGTAACGTCGACATTCTGAGAGTTTTTTATATCGGCCATAATGTGTTTTATCGGGTAGGCGACATCTAACGTAACTGAGTGCTTGATCAGAGAAGCAATCATTTGTGAGGTGATGGATCGGTTGTTATTGCGAGTGACCGTACCATAACAGTTGTGAGAGGTTACCCAACGCTTTATAGTCCAGTTGTGATGGTTAAACTTCTTCACCGCACGTACATACCAATTGCAAGCAGGTGCCCCGGCTACTTGAGTAAAACCCGGTTTACGACTACGGCACCTTGCATTGAATAATCCGGGTTCACTTTTATTAACCCAAATCTCCCTGTTTTGAGAAACAGACCAAAGCCTTACCGCATGTTGGATTTCTTTTTTATTTTTGAAAGTCATTCCAACCCGAATTTTATTCTCTTCTTGGGTCCAAACATCAAGTGGTTCCTCGTCCTCAAAGTCTGGCATGTAATCATCTTCGGCTTGTTCGTATTGGCCACCACCGACTTCTTCTTCAGGAACTGCATCATTTTGGTCATCTTCTGATTCGTCACCACCAACTGGTTCTTCCTCTGTATCTTCACTGTGTTCTGAGCTACATGCATCTGAGTTCTCAAAACCAGCTCTATCGACATCGTATGCGACGGTTTGTAGTGGGTTGGTTGATATTGTTGGTAGTTCATGATAAGAAGGTTGACTTTGCATTATTGACGGATACTCTGGTAAGGAAGGTTGATTTTGGATGGTTGTCGGATATTGTTGGAAAGAAGGTTGACTTTGGAAGGTTGACTGCTGAGATGTAAATAATGGCTCAATTTTAACATGAATTTGACCCCAAAAATTTTCATCTCTGTCAGCTAAAAAAAACATAGTTGCTAAACTATCATTGCCCCATAATTCGATAACTTGAGGCATATTTAGGTAAACATAACAAAGTAATAACTCCAATTTAAAGGAGTTTTTGTCTACCCGAATATAACCGTAGATTAAATCAACGAACTCTTCAAAAATCAAATGGCGAGACATAACAATCGTTGTAGTTCTTGTTAAATCATCGCCGTAAATAAAACCGTTTTCATATCTTACATTACCTCCCCAATATAAATTCACCATAAATGGACGAGATAAAGACATATTTTAAGAAATTTGATATGAACTTTGTAAAATTTTAAACGGAAATGAACTTTGTAACGGAAATGATTCTAGATCGAAACATATAAAAAATGATCTTATTTGTAAAGAAAATTTGAAATTTTCGTCAAATATTTCAATATTCCCAAAGTACAGAGGTCGTGGTTAGTAATAGCGACCCATGAACATAAATTTAATAAAAACAAAACCTAACATCAGCTTTTTTCAGACAAGTACAGAGGTCGGGGTTAGTAATAGCGACCCTTTAACATATAGTACATAGGTCGCTGTTAGTAACAGCGACCCTTTAACATACCTACTTTTAAAACAAATAATACCAGCTTTAACTATTACGAGTCAGATTTCTTTTTTTAACCTCATACATATCACTTAGATTCTTTTTTTTTAACCTTCGACCCTTCAAAACATAATTAAAAAACTATAATACAAAAAAAAATTAATAATAAAAAGTTAATTAAAAAAACATAATATAAAAAACATTACTAATATAAAGAAGATTACAAAAAATAATTAAAAACCATAATTAAAAAAAAAACTAATAATAAAAAGTTAATTAAAACTTACCATATAAGTCTATATATACACCACATAACATATACAAACTTACCAACATATATTTTCATACAACTTATAACACAACACAATTATTTGTAATTCTCGTAAGCATGGCTTCATCTAGTAATTCTTATTCCACTACCTCCAATATCCTCGACACCGTATTCAAACATATAGAAGAAGATAAAAAGCGTTTGGAAAAACTAAACTCCCTTATCAAAAGTTTCCAGAAAGCTGATAACGAAAAAACCCAACTCATACAATCAATTCAAGATGATCCAAACCTTTCAATTTTAGAACAAGATTATCTCAACCACCTTCGTCTCCAGTGCGTGAAAGACTGGGAAAATACGTCCAAATGTGGCGAGTTGATAAGTCGGATTGATCTTCAAGTAGAAGAGAAAAATGACTTTATACAACAAATTTGCAACGTCTCACAAGATATCATACCACCTATGATACCAGCTAAGAGTGTTGAGCAATTTTTCCTTGAAGGTGACGTAGGAAAGAACGAAGAAGACCAATATTGTTTAATTACTTGTTTACCGGAAAATGAACAGTGTTCCAGAACGTTTTGGGGCGTTCTGTTAGGATTTACGCAAGACAACAAATTGTGGGAAACTGTAAGTTTTTTATTTACAAATTTTTTTTTTTTAATAACTTTAATTTTTAATAACTTTAATTTTTTCCGCTTATTTTCAGCATGTCGATGCATGGATAAGGCGATCACAAGTGGTGCATCGAAATTTACTAGAGAAGGAAGAAAGGGAACCAAGAACCAAGTATGCAGTAATGCCTATATCGTTTCATTATGATTTTGTCAATCATAATCATTGGGGCAGATGTTTTGAAATTTTCCTTGGACGAACAAAACCATACAAAGGCTGGAGAGGCGTTGATTCAGTCCTTATTCCGGTATCTACCATTGGGGGTTATTGGTTTCTTATTGAGTATAAAATTGATTCCAATGAGTTGGGCATTTACGATCGTGAGCAATCTGCACATCCGACCGTTTATATGCAAGACTTATTAAAATTTTACCGTAAGTACATTTGTTGGTTTTATTACTCTGCAAAACGTATCGGACCATCGGCACGGGAGCCTCCTCCTGGGTATGATGCATATGTTAAAACCAAAATTGTAAGTCAATATCCGGGTAGTAAGGAGAACTCTGCTGTGTTTGTATGTATGTTTATTCACTACATTGTCACTGGTGAAGCCTCAAGTGTAGTTAGAGCTGATGTATCCAATGAACAAGTAGTTGATTTCAGGAGAAGGATGGCAAATGTACTATATGCAAAACGTAAAATGTAATTTTTTTTATATTTAATGATATGTATTGTTTTTGTTTAATATATTTTTATTAAAATGTAATTTTTTTTATATTTAATGATATGTATTGTTTTTGTTTAATATGTTTTTACAAAAAAACTAACCAAAATGATTTTTTAGCATTTTGTACATAGCATAAAACACACCAAAAAAACAAGAAATTAAAATTTAACTTTTACAAACTCTAAAACAATAACATATTAACAAAACACAATTTGAAAATTTTCATAAAAATCATCAAATTACATAAATAATTAACCCTAAACACTACCACTTAACCATTTTCAAAACAAAAAAAACTAACCAAAATGATTTTTTTAGCATTTTGTACATAGCATAAAACACACCAAAAAAACAAGAAATTAAAATTTAACTTTTACAAAATTAAAACACACCAAAATGATGGGATGGTGTTTTCTTTTTATAGAGTTATTTGGGGGATGGTGTTTTCTTTTTATAGAGTTATTTGGGGGATGGTGTTTTCTTTTTATTTCTCTTTCCGAAATCGTAATAAATGCTAAAAAAACAAGATTTATCCTTTTTAAAATAGTAAATCGTTACATTTATACTAATATATATAAAATAGAATGAACGCCATAGTAAATCGTTACATTTATACTAATATAAACATGTTTCTATATAAAAAACATGCCTTATTTGGTGAACCTCTATTTCCTTTTATTAAATATTCTTTTTCAACCAACTATCTATAAATATAGAAAAATATCTTAATATAAACCATTTTATAATGTTATTTTATTAATATAAATATTCGGTCAACATATTAACCATATTAACCCTTTTCAACCATTTTAACCATATTAACCATTTTATAATATTAACCATATTAACCCTTTTCAACATATAAACATTCGGTGAACATATTAACCATTAAGAAAAATATCTTAATATAAACATATTAACGCTTTTCAACCAACATCCCCCCAACCCCCGATTTAAATTCGGTCAACATCCCCCCAACCCCCGATTTAATTTCTTTCAACATTCTCAACCACCTTGGAGTCAGAGACAATTAAATTCGGTCGCTGGTCCAATAAGCGACCCTTCAACACTATCAAATAATTCCACGAGCAAAGTCAGAACATTGATTACACCTTTACAGGGGTCGCGGTTCCTATCATCGACCCCTTTACACGATTTCAATTCATTCAACCCCACCAACCGTTCTCTTTATTTCATCCCCCAACAACCGTATTCAATTCTTTATTCTAAACTCATTCTTAATTCCCTATAAAATCAAGAACCTATTACGTTGAAATTCACCATGCACGTTGAAATTCACACAAAATAAACAAACCTATTACAAACAACATTCTCCTACAAATACAATCGTTATAACCTTATTATTTATCGTTATCATGGCTGGAAACCTAAACCCCGGTCCAATTGATCCATCATTGTTACACTTAAACAATGACCATCGGGCTACATTTTTGTTTAATGGCTCAATGAATCCCACCGACACTATGACCGTTAGGCGTGGAGATGAAAAACTTTGGAGTGTTGTTCGTACAACAAACATACATGAACGCGTCCGACACTTTATTGATGTTGCTGGGTTTGGAGGCTTTTTTTCTATTGGAAACCGCCGAATAGATAACGCTTTGATAACGGCGTTGGTGGAAAGGTGGCGGCCCGAAACCCACACATTTCACTTCCCACGTATCGGGGAAGCAACCGTGACCCTGCAGGATGTTCAAGTTTTGTGGGGTTTTAGGGTTACCGGAGGTGCTGTTACCGGTACGGATTTGAAACTCTCCATTAATCAATGGAGAGAAAAGTGTGAAGATTTGTTGGGGTTTCTGCCCTTGTCAACTGACGTTCTAAAAGGGTCGATTAAAATGTCATCTTTACTAAAGGAGATCCTCGAAGAGCTACCCAGCAACGCTACTGACGATGTTTATATGAGGAGGGCTCGGGTTTTTATTTTATATATGATTGGTGGTGGTTTATTAACCAACACTTCCGGTAACAGAGTTCCTCTATGTTATTTACAAAACATAGAGGATTTGGAAAGTTCGGGTCAGTTAAGTTGGGGGAGTGCCATTCTTGCATATTTGTATCGAAGATTATGCAAAGCAACCAAACCAGACAAATCCGATACTTGCGGACCTATGGGTTTGTTGCAGCTTTGGGCTTGGACACGGATAAGTAGTTTGGCACCTGCGGTTACCAATAGGCATTATAATTTTGGAGAACCTTACGGTGGACGGTATGTTTACTTAATTTTTTTAATGTATTATTTTTAAATTGTATTTCATTAATTTTAGCCGTTTATATGTTCGTTATAAAATCATCCAATTGTGAACAATTTTAATCAAACACAAAAAATCATCCAATTATTAAATTGTATTTCATTAAATACGCATTACAATCATCCAATTATTAAATTGTATTTCATTAAATACGCATTATAATTGTCTAGGTGTTGAGTAACAATCTTTAGCTGTTGAGAATTAAATAACAATAAAAGTTATGATAATTTTTATACATTTTCTATTAATAATTTTATGATATGATTTAAATAAAATAACAGTTTTGGAGACGAACATGCGGAGAGAAATTTTGGTAGAGTTACATCACATGTTTTGACAGCATGTCGATCACAACTTACAGCATTGACCACACACGAGGTAACTAAGTTAACTAATTAAATAATATATTTTATTATATATCCTATTTATTAATAAATATTTTTTTGGTGTATAGTTTAACTGGGTTCCATACGAGAATATTCTACAACAACTTCCAGCATATTGTGTGACAACCGTCAAAATTCAGGTACTTATTCTGTTGTTATATCGGTTCGAAACGTTAGTTACTTTTTGTCTCGTTCGCTTTATTCTGGTTCGTAACTTTTTGAGTCTATACTTTGTCGGAACTAGTGTCGGAATAACTTCCGGAATCAAATTATAAGTCCTAATACCAAGGAAAACACCTATTGAACTTTCCTAAGTTCATAACTTATCATAATTAAGAACTTTCAATTAACAAAAAGGTCCAACGAAGCAATAACGCAAAAACAAAAAATCAGGAAATCCGGAAAACAGCCCGGTGCGCAGCACCCCTTGCTGGGTGCGCAGCACCGGCCCCAGAATTTTCAAAAAAATTACATTTTCAGTCCTTTTCTCGTTTTACACCACCAC
Organism: Senecio squalidus; assembly: GCA_910822075.1. Classification (NCBI taxonomy): domain Eukaryota; kingdom Viridiplantae; phylum Streptophyta; class Magnoliopsida; order Asterales; family Asteraceae; genus Senecio; species Senecio squalidus. The sequence goes on from CAJVGC010000591.1 coordinate 52,460,794, forward strand.
CACCCATTTTGGCCAATCAAAAACGCCCCTTTACTGTCTATTATCAGTCCCAAGGCCAGGATTGTTACCCCCCATACCCCATTATTCAATTACTTTTCATTTTACTTTCATTTTAATCAAAACAAAAACACACACATACTCCTTTTCTCTCTATTTTCTCTCTAGAAAACTCCATTTCCAGAAACATTCCAGCCATGAAAACCCATTTTAATCCATACAAATCGTCCCTTTCATCAAGAGAAGCAAGGGGGTGTTGTTATTTCGAAAAAGGACCACGGTTGTAAAGATTTTTGGAGCTCAAATCCGACCAAAACTCTTCATCCAAGCTTTTCCTTCGGTAGATCTCTTTGTTTTTACTATTCTTACACTAATATTCATGTGCATGTAAGATCTAACGGTTAAAAATATGGTTTTTCATAAATTTATGACTTTTTACGGTCAAAAACGTTTTTAAACCGAAACACTCTTTAAATCCACGAATCTGTAAATAAAAATGTTTTAGAAACTGTTGGAATGATGTTTTGAATGATATTTACTAATTGCATGTTCGATCTAAACAACAAAGATGAGTTTTATGAAGTTTTATGTCACTTTTCTCACAAAAACGATTTTTATCTAAATAGTAATTAGATCTACATTTTTGTGGTTTAAAGTTGTTTAGAAACTGAGAAAACTTTATTTTGGATGGCATCTACTGGTTGCATGTCGAAATCCATAAGTCACAAAACGTTTTTAGCAAGAAAAACACAAAACAAGAATCGGGACAGCAGCTGGTGCGCAGCACCAGTGCTCTGGTGCGCAGCACCGGGCTGCTGTTCCCCCGAAATTTGTCGTTTTAACTCGTTTTAAGATCATGGTTATATTCTGGACTTTTACCGCTATCATTTTTAGACTGAGATAAATAAAACTAATAACATTGGTGACTAGTATTGGACTCTTTGGACTATTTGAACTATATTATGTATATTATTGTGTTTTAGGTGATTTGTGAGCGGAAGTGACGATATAATTTTTGGGCATGAAATTTGGGCGCGGAAGCGCTGCCCAAATTTCCCTAGAAATTATAAAATCACTTCAGTAAGCAAAAGCACTTAAGACGTAATAAGCAAAAACAATAAACTTTTGGACTAAATTCAACGTTAATCGCTTCGGACCAAATTTTCGGAACAATATTGGACTTAACACTTAATTACAACCAAAAGTTACATAATCTCCTATATTATTATATAAGAACATAATAATGTAACAACTCATTAAACTACCTTGGTATTATTAGGCAATCTGTGATTCCCGGCTTTCATACTCCGACCGAGTTTCCGAATTCTCAATCTCTTCGCAATCCGTGAGTTACACCCCTCTCTACTCTTACATTTTAAGTACTCTTTTTGGGGGAAACATGAGATCAAACCTTTTGTAAACTTGTATGACTATTTTGACTTTTAAACTTGTTGAACTACTTTGACTTTTGACTTATGAAACTTTGACTTATTAAACTTTGACTTTGACTTTATTAAAACTTTGACATTGAAACGTCTACTTAGTTTCTTATGCGTAAAATATTTCTTTCTCTATTTATACTATTGTTTCGTCTCTTTAACTCAACTATTTATTGATACTTGTATGCGTAACCGACCCTTGATGGAACTATAACACGTTCTTAAGTGATGTTGATTCTCTCTCTTTTTATAATAAAATTTCATAGTGCCAATTATGCTTTAGTTTCTCTCTTACACACTATTAACTACTTAAGCCGTATAGTAATTATGGGTATCGATACTTAGGAAAGAACCGTTCCTTGCTTAGATGGCAGTCTAAGTACATATTACTGAGTTTCTCTCTTTTAACTTCCCGTTTGAGAGGCGGGGAGTTGGGGCCGCACGGTTGATAATCGGATTAGTGTGAACACTTAAGTTATAGATGCCAAGAGGTTGATACAAGAAATCTATTTAGTTACTTACGCATAACTTATAAATTTTAGCGATTGTTATCCGCTTCTCCTACTTGACTAAATTTGATTCCATTTAGTCTTTATAAACTTATAAATTTTAGCGATTGTTATCCGCTTCTTCTACTCGACTAAATTTGACTCAATTTGGTCTTTACAAACTTAGGGCACCAATTCGCCCGTTACTTAGATTTTAAAGTATATAAATTCTTTAAGCGACTTTTCTCCGCTAATCTCCTTTTTGGTAAATCCTACTTTTATATACTTTACTTACACTTTGATCGTACTTAAACTTATTTGAAATTAATTTATTCTTGAATTTTAAGTACTTGATCTTATCTTGAAACTCTTTGATCCCGAACGTCTTTTGAGCCCTTATAAAACCTTGAATTCGTTTCGGACTCTTATAAACTTTTAAATTGAATTTTTCTTCAGTTCATAAACTGTAACTCACTCACTACGTTTTCGTAGTTGACACTTTATCTCATGTTTCAGGAAACAAAGCGTAAGTTATGAAGTGCATTGCTCAGGCGGGTCAAGCCAGTTATGTGAAGAGTAATACGGGAAAAGACCTTTGATACTTGGGAATTTTATTAAAAATACTTTATTATGTATTTGTCTTCTATACTTACGGATCTTGGTTGTATCTTTCGAACGTGGTTACTTTTTTTTAAATTTCAATTTGAATGACTTGAACCGTTGACTTTTGGTATAACTCGTGAAATGATTCTTTGCTCTTCACATTCCGTGTTTCCGCTTTAGCGGGGTGTGACAGACTTGGTATCAGAGCACGGGTTATAGGGAAAATGGTTTTAAAAATTTTTCAAAAAGTTTTCGAAACCAAAACTATAACCAAGGCTTTTCAGAAAAATCATTTTCGGGTTCAAACTTTAGTACATTATTTTCCGCAATTGCATGATTATCTTTTTCAACTATGCGTGACTTGATCAACCATCCATAGTTCAAAATGAATTATGCAAGAACGGAAAAGGAATTGCTATCGTTAACGGTTTTTGGGTCTAAAAATTCCCGGTCTTATCAATTCCCGATTCTCACATAACTGACCCGTGCATGCAATTTAATTATGTGTTTCCTATTTCTAGTTTCCCCCGTACTTGTGTAACTCGATGTTCGCAGATTCGACACGTCTCGGTCGTCCCGTTCGCGATCACTTTTTCGATCTCAGTCACGATTCCCTCCCGAGCCGTTTCCCCATTGCGCGAACCTTCAAAGGGCCACACGACCTCCGAGAGTCAACGTCACCAGACGACCGACCCGACGGAGGATACGTCGATGGCGAGCAGCAGCAGTAGCGGATCCAGCCCGAGGACTGTACTACCCCTTCCTCCACCAGCACCCGCTACAGCATCGCCACCGTCCTAAGGGCCTCACCCTAGGTTGACCGCGCGTATACAGTTCATCCACCCTGGCCGTCTGCCTGATCGGATTACCGGATAACAGTCCTATCCATCTCAACCCACTCCTCTCCATATACCGACCATGGATTGGTACCATCGGGAACGCCAGTTCCTAGAGGAAAGGCGACGTGCCCATGAGACCAGACTCTCCCGACCTATGATTTTACCTTTCCTTCAGCCTCCCTCGCCGGCCGCATTCTTCCACTTCCACCGAGAGGTTCGGGGACTTGCAAGGAGACCCAGTAACGAGGGCTCTTCAACAGCGAAGTCACCGATGTGCGCATCAGTGTCCGAGCAGTCGTTGCGAATCATCGCCTCGACCCGAGCCACGACACGAACTGTGCAGCGTCTCGTTGGGACGTGTTTGATCATGTGGACTCTATTGGCGGTTATTGTCGCTAAGATTTTTCCAGGAAGGCATCATCAATCGGATTTTCTTGGTATTAGTACCAAAGGCTTGAGTTGTAACTTTCCCTTGAACACAACCCAAGGCCGTTCTTATCATTGTTTCCGTGTATCATACTCGTACTCTCTCTTTCTTATTCCGAACTATGCTATCGACTCCTTAGTATTATTATTAATGGAAATTCTCTACCTTTATCGTCTATACTCGCCGTTCTCGTGTGAACCCTGACATCGTCGTTGAACCATTCTATTGATATCGCTTAAATCATCATCGTGCATGTACTAATTATCCGTTCATATTACTCCGGTGTATCGGTCACTATTAACCCCTGAGTTAAATTCTTATCCCAATTTCCTATTCGTACGCCCTAAACTAATTCCTCCTTTCCATTGTGAAACCATGCCGCCCAAGAGAAGCCGCGTTGACCTTATGGCTGAGCAGATAACTGCGCAGTTCAAGGCAGCACTCCCAAGCACGGTCGCCCAGATCATCGATGGGATCAACAACGAAATTTTCGGGGACGACAACCCCAACGTCGACTACCCGGAGTACGACCCTGGCCATAGTCTCCCCTCCTTCCCAGCCACCATCGAGTGAGAAGAAGGTGAACACCCCAGAAACAATAAACCCCTTCACCCTCCTGTACCAACCCAACAGGATAAGGACGAAGACCTTGGAACCAACAACCTCCCTTTCCCTCCAAACCGCATCCAGCGAAGGGGGAAATGAGAAAAGGATATTCATCATTAGCCCACAAGGAGAAACAATAACAAGCAACCAACACATCCGTGGGATTTGCCCCATAGCGAGTACCACAAAAGCTTTCTATACTCTCGAAATCACAGCCAAGGGGGCACGTCCGGACCCCAATGCAGTTACGTGTACGTTTTCCCTATCAACTTCCATCCTTCTTCCGTGCTATTCGATACAGGAGCTGAAAGAAGCTCTGTCTCCTTAGAATTTAGACCCCTCAATTACCTGGGATCTAAAGTTCTTAAGGGTAGCTCACTATCGAATATGCCAACGGTCAAGAGCTCGAAGCTATGAATACAATCTTAGGAGGTTCGCCATGCTTACCCGACGAAATTTCCCCATCAAGTTCATTCCTATCGAACTGGAAAGTTTTGACGTTATCGTCAAAAGGGACTGGTTATCTCATTTTTGAACCGAGACCGTTTGTTTCGGCAAGCTCATCTGTATCCCCCTTTTCAGGGAGTAAAACTCTCGTCGTCCAGGAGGACAAACCTGGATGACGACTCCGCAACTTGTCTTCCTTATAAATGTGCAAATACCTCGAGAAGGACTACGACGCACCCCTCGCCCATATCGCCAGACGTAAACCTAAGGAAAGCCGAGTCCAAGACATTCATGTAGTCAAGGACCACCCAGAGTCTTTCCTGAGGATTTTCCCGGCCTACCGCCGCATTGACAAGTTGAAATCCCGTATAAGACCTCGTTCCTGGCACAACACTGGTCGCCAAGACACCATGTCGTCTGGCACCACTCGAAATGCAAAAGCTGCCAAAGCAGCTGCAGAAACTTCTAAACCATGAATCTGTCCGCTCAAGTTCGCCCCCCTGGCGAGCCCCGAGTTTCCCCTATCAACGAGAAAGACGGATCCCTCCGCCTGTACACCCATTATAAGCGAACCTAACGAGCTGACCGACAAGAACCGATAATCACCCCCGAGGATCGATGACCTATTCGAGTAAGTTGCTGGAGGAAACTTGCATCTCAGAGGTAGACCTCCGCCCAGATTATCATCCGGTTCGCGTCAGTAAGTCCGGCATTTCTAAGACCGCATTCGAACTCGATACGGACATTACGAATTCCCGTCATGCCCTTTGGCCTAGTCAACACACCAACAGTATTCATGAATCTAATGAACAGAGTGTGTAGGCCATACTTGGACAGATTCGTAATCGTATTCATAAACGACCTTCTCATATACTCCAGGAACAAGGAAAAAAAAAAAAAAAAACACGTGAAACACCTTAAGCTCATTCTAAGAACTCCCCAGAAGTTGGAAATCGTACGCCAAATTCTCAAGGCGTAAATTTGGGCTCCGAGAAATACCTTTCCCTGAATATGTTATCAACCATGAAGGAATTCGGACTCAGACTAGACGTAACCCACTGCATCAATGGCCGAGCATGAAACCTAGAATCCGAGAATCTTCGTAAACTCCTTTTGACGCGGGCCACCGATCTCGATGTTCCATCCATCCAGAATCCGACGTGTTATACGAGGATCCCCGTGAATATTGAAGGTGGCCAAGCACGAAAAAGGATACCGCCTTGCACATAACCAAGTGCCTCACTCACCCCCAAAGTCAAGGCGAAATATCAAAACCCTTCTCCTCATCACCGCCGATAAGGATGGTCGATTTGCGCCCCGTCCTCTTTGGAGCGCCCTCCAGAGGATCGCTAGGGACACGACTAGACCTCATCACCGCATACCACCCTCCGACCGATGGTCAGAAGGACGATCCAAACGCTTGATGAAATGCTGAGAGCGCGTGTAGTTACCTTCATAGGGAATTGAGATACTCGCCTCCCCTGAGTTCACCTATGACAACAACTTCCGTGCCAGCACCAAGAGCGAACCCCTCAATACCTATTGGGACGCAAGTGTCGGTCACCGCTCTGTTGGCTAGAAGCTAACAATTGACGACTTGCAAGGTCCGACGCCTCCCTTCATCCGTGAAAGACTGAAAGTACCCCGTGCCCGTCAGAAAAGCTACGTAACCAACCAGAAGAAAACCCCCGAGACCCAAGATGGCAATCGAGTACCTCCCAGGGTATCGCCATGGGGAGGGATAGCCTGCTTCTGGGAACGCGGCTGACTGAGCCCTAGGTACGCCAGTCCAAACTAAGTCTTAGGACGAGTTAGTCCGACCGCTCGTCGCCTTCAGTCCCACCTGAATCCTTCAAACGTTCATACATACATATTTCCATGCCTCACCCTCGAGAGGCACCTATCGGATGAGACCATCGTCAACCCCCTCGACAAGGTCAAAATCGACTCCGAACTAAAACTCTTTGATGAACCGCTTAAGTTTGTTGACCGGAAGGTCAAACAACCCAGGCAAGTCTTTCATCCATCATCGAGTCTCAGTGGAGATTCTCGACGTGGTCCCGATCTCACGTAGAGACGTGAGGACCAAATCCGTCAGAAGTATCCCCATCTGTTCGAGAACTCTTCTACCTGATAAGACGCACTAAATTTCGGGATGAAATTTCTTTCAACCCGGGGAGAATGTGACAACCGTCAAAATTCAGGTACTTATTCTGTTGTTATATCGGTTCGAAACGTTAGTTACTTTTTGTCTCGTTCGCTTTATTCTGGTTCGTAACTTTTTGAGTCTATACTTTGTCGGAACTAGTGTCGGAATAACTTCCGGAATCAAATTATAAGTCCTAATACCAAGGAAAACACCTATTGAACTTTCCTAACTTCATAACTTATCATAATTAAGAACTTTCAATTAACAAAAAGGTCCAACGAAGCAATAACGCAAAAACGAAAAATCAGGAAATCCGGAAAACAGCCCGGTGCGCAGCACCCCTTGCTGGGTGCGCAGCACCGGCCCCAGAATTTTCAAAAAAATTACATTTTCAGTCCTTTTCTCGTTTTACACCACCACCACCCATTTTGGCCAATCAAAAACGCCCCTTTACTGTCTATTATCAGTCCCAAGGCCAGGATTGTTACCCCCCATACCCCATTATTCAATTACTTTTCATTTTACTTTCATTTTAATCAAAACAAAAACACACACATACTCCTTTTCTCTCTATTTTCTCTCTAGCAAACTCCATTTCCAGAAACATTCCAGCCATGAAAACCCATTTTAATCCATACAAATCGTCCCTTTCATCAAGAGAAGCAAGGGGGTGTTGTTATTTCGAAAAAGGACCACGGTTGTAAAGATTTTTGGAGCTCAAATCCGACCAAAACTCTTCATCCAAGCTTTTCCTTCGGTAGATCTCTTTGTTTTTACTATTCTTACACTAATATTCATGTGCATGTAAGATCTAATGGTTAAAAATATGGTTTTTCATAAATCTATGACTTTTTACGGTCAAAAACGTTTTTAAACCGAAACACTCTTTAAATCCACGAATCTGTAAATAAAAATGTTTTAGAAACTGTTGGAATGATGTTTTGAATGATATTTACTAATTGCATGTTCGATCTAAACAACAAAGATGAGTTTTATGAAGTTTTATGTCACTTTTCTCACAAAAACGATTTTTATCTAAATAGTAATTAGATCTACATTTTTGTGGTTTAAAGTTGTTTAGAAACTGAGAAAACTTTATTTTGGATGGCATCTACTGGTTGCATGTCGAAATCCATAAGTCACAAAACGTTTTTAGCAAGAAAAACACAAAACAAGAATCGGGACAGCAGCTGGTGCGCAGCACCAGTGCTCTGGTGCGCAGCACCGGGCTGCTGTTCCCCCGAAATTTGTCGTTTTAACTCGTTTTAAGATCATGGTTATATTCTGGACTTTTACCGCTATCATTTTTAGACTGAGATAAATAAAACTAATAACATTGGTGACTAGTATTGGACTCTTTGGACTATTTGAACTATATTATGTATATTATTGTGTTTTAGGTGATTTGTGAGCGGAAGTGACGATATAATTTTTGGGCATGAAATTTGGGCGCGGAAGCGCTGCCCAAATTTCCCTAGAAATTATAAAATCACTTCAGTAAGCAAAAGCACTTAAGACGTAATAAGCAAAAACAATAAACTTTTGGACTAAATTCAACGTTAATCGCTTCGGACCAAATTTTCGGAACAATATTGGACTTAACACTTAATTACAACCAAAAGTTACATAATCTCCTATATTATTATATAAGAACATAATAATGGAACAACTCATTAAACTACCTTGGTATTATTAGGCAATCTGTGATTCCCGGCTTTCATACTCCGACCGAGTTTCCGAATTCTCAATCTCTTCGCAATCCGTGAGTTACACCCCTCTCTACTCTTACATTTTAAGTACTCTTTTTGGAGGAAACATGAGATCAAACCTTTTGTAAACTTGTATGACTATTTTGACTTTTAAACTTGTTGAACTACTTTGACTTTTGACTTATGAAACTTTGACTTATTAAACTTTGACTTTGACTTTGACTTTATTAAAACTTTGACATTGAAACGTCTACTTAGTTTCTTATGCGTAAAATATTTCTTTCTCTATTTATACTATTGTTTCGTCTCTTTAACTCAACTATTTATTGATACTTGTATGCGTAACCGACCCTTGATGGAACTATAACACGTTCTTAAGTGATGTTGATTCTCTCTCTTTTTATAATAAAATTTCATAGTGCCAATTATGCTTTAGTTTCTCTCTTACACACTATTAACTACTTAAGCCGTATAGTAATTATGGGTATCGATACTTAGGAAAGAACCGTTCCTTGCTTAGATGGCAGTCTAAGTACATATTACTGAGTTTCTCTCTTTTAACTTCCCGTTTGAGAGGCGGGGAGTTGGGGCCGCACGGTTGATAATCGGATTAGTGTGAACACTTAAGTTATAGATGCCAAGAGGTTGATACAAGAAATCTATTTAGTTACTTACGCATAACTTATAAATTTTAGCGATTGTTATCCGCTTCTCCTACTTGACTAAATTTGATTCCATTTAGTCTTTATAAACTTATAAATTTTAGCGATTGTTATCCGCTTCTTCTACTCGACTAAATTTGACTCAATTTGGTCTTTACAAACTTAGGGCACCAATTCGCCCGTTACTTAGATTTTAAAGTATATAAATTCTTTAAGCGACTTTTCTCCGCTAATCTCCTTTTTGGTAAATCCTACTTTTATATACTTTACTTACACTTTGATCGTACTTAAACTTATTTGAAATTAATTTATTCTTGAATTTTAAGTACTTGATCTTATCTTGAAACTCTTTGATCCCGAACGTCTTTTGAGCCCTTATAAAACCTTGAATTCGTTTCGGACTCTTATAAACTTTTAAATTGAATTTTTCTTCAGTTCATAAACTGTAACTCACTCACTACGTTTTCGTAGTTGACACTTTATCTCATGTTTCAGGAAACAAAGCGTAAGTTATGAAGTGCATTGCTCAGGCGGGTCAAGCCAGTTATGTGAAGAGTAATACGGGAAAAGACCTTTGATACTTGGGAATTTTATTAAAAATACTTTATTATGTATTTGTCTTCTATACTTACGGATCTTGGTTGTATCTTTCGAACGTGGTTACTTTTTTTTAAATTTCAATTTGAATGACTTGAACCGTTGACTTTTGGTATAACTCGTGAAATGATTCTTTGCTCTTCACATTCCGTGTTTCCGCTTTAGCGGGGTGTGACATATTGTAGCATAGATTCTGAAAATTGGAGATGTGAAACGTATCTCGTGTGTTGGGAGATTGTCGAACCTCACCCGGTGACTAGAGTAATGCGGCAATTTCGTATGTTTCAGGGTGTACCGGGTCCCCCGTTATTTAGTGAAAATGACTGTAAAGAATTACACGCTGTATCTCGTAGTGGTAGGTTTAATCATAGTTGGGCGGATGAACACGTAGACTACATTAACGCGTGGAACGGACGATTTTCGAATGTTCAAATATCACAATACGTGAATGATTTTAGTCCGTCCCATGAATATATTGCATGGTTTCATCCTCGAACTGTTTTTTATATCACTAACCCAGGGTCGACGTCACAGGGGTTTCAACCTCTTGGTGAACAACGGGAGTTTCTGGTATGTGTATCAACTTTTATATTATTTTACATATATTAATTTAAAAAATGTTAACACCATGTTAAAAAAAAAAATGCAGATGGATGGTATGACAAGATGGCATCAGGGGGATGAAAATTTGTCTCAGCAGTATATGAGTCAGATTAATAGTGATGACCGATTTTCACACCTGCCGAGTCATTATATGGACCACTATGTCCCGGTACCCCAACAGATGTTCCAAAGAGATGCCCCTCGAAGGCGTGCACAGCCACGTTCTAACGTGGACGATGCCGGTCCCTCTAACCCGGAACCATCGCATGGGGTTAACTTTGATACTTCGATGTACTATCCGACTCACGATTCAATGCCATTCCAGAGTCAGGATCCAGATCCCTTCGAATTTCCGAATCAAAGTTATACCCCTTCTGGAGGTTTTTTGTCACTTTTGGATTATACCCCTACGCCTACGCCCGAGGGTTATAATTATAACTATTTGACATCCCCACCAGCGATGCAACATGGAGGAGGTGAATCGAGTCATCAAAACCGTGACTTTTCACATGTACACTATCAGGGGATTGACTTTGACAATGAAGATGGTAATCGAAGGTATCCGCAAAGAGAACATCAACCGCCAGATTGTTATACCCCAAGTGACCCGAATCCTCAAGTTCGTCGTGGTCGTCGTCGTTAGAGATTTGTAATTTTTTTTTAAACAATGTTTTTTTGTAATGTTATTTATATTACAATGTTTTTTAAACAATGTTTTTTTGTAATGTTTTTTAAATTATGTTTTAGTAATGTTCTTTATATTACAATTTTTTTAACAATGTGTTTTTTTAAACATTAATTAAAACATAAACTTATAACATTATAAACATAAATCATAACATAAACTTATAACATATTATTATTATATAGTTAATAAAAATATTGTTAAATACAGTATAACATAAACTTATCAAACTTATAACATTAAACCGGTCAATTACGAAAATATAATATTATTATAAATTGTTATTTATTTAATTACGAAAATATAATATTAAAAGATAAACAAAATATTACAAAAGATAACGTTAAAATTTATTCAACATAAAAATAAAACATACAACAATATAAAAACAACAAATAACTATGCCGTACGTTTACTATAAAAACAATTAGCCATACGTTGGCGGAAACCTTGCACGATCTCCTCGGATACATCACTTCGTATGTAATCTTCATTCGCAAATCTTAGGAGCCTATCTATAAACATACAAACATATAATGCCGAGTTCTCGTTACTACCCGGGTATTGTGAAACTTGTGCAACGTTTGTGACTGGATATGCACCAATTGATTGTCTCCCCTACCAAAAAAGGTAATCAAGTGCAAAAAGCCCAATAACCCGTCTTCGTATTTTTCCTTGACCTCATCAAGAAATTCATCCGGAATACTTGAATAATCCCTATCAAAAATGGTCAATTCTAATGTATAAATGTTAAACTGCAACAAAAACCAATGGTTATTCGGACAACATATGGGGATATGTACGTCATCGACCTCCCACCAGGCAGGATATGGAGGTTTTGTCCCATTACACAGTTTTACAAGTTTGTGCATATTTGCCTCCGTGAACATACCGTTAAATATGGTAGGCATAACGGCAAACTTACGCAAATTACTACTCGGTTCAATTTGAAAAACACGTTTATGAACCATTAGCGACCTTTTTATCCACCCATCAACATGTTGCGGTAAAAAAAATTTGTTAGTTAAATTATTAAATATTTTTAAATTTATTACAAATGTTATTAAACTCACCATAACCCACAATTCATTGTTTTGCATCAAACCAAGCAAAACTCCCCAAAAGTTTCTTTCGCATTTGAAACTTCTTGGTAAAAATGAAATCAAACAGTATTGATCTTCGTCTCTTTTGCCTATATCCCCATGAAGATAGAATGTTCTTGCACTATCGGCTATAATTACGCGGTTTGAATCATCAACTTCAACTTCAACATCGTTTCCAATAATCTCGTTAATTTCATTTTGCACTCTATTTCTTTCCTCGTCCAGTCTAACTAGTTGTTCGCGAAGCTGTGCAAGTCGAGAATTTTCCATCGAAATTTTTGATAGATTGTGTTTGAGTTTATGTTGTAGTGAGAGAGTGAAATGTGTGTTTTTGTGTATGTGTTGTGTAAGTATTATGTGGTGGTGTGTTATATATATGGTATATATAGCAAATGGTTTACGTAAAATGCAGGGTTTTTAACCCTTTACAGGGGTCGCTACTGGCAACCACGACCCCTATAAAGAGTTTTTTTTTCTTTCTTCACATAGGTCGCTTGTGTTACCCACGACCCTACAACCAAAAGTAAGGTTCGCGGTTACAAACCGCGAACGGGGTAGTTTTGAAACTCGTTTCAAAACACGGGTAGTTTTGATCACCATTTCCAAAAAGTGGGTAGTTTTATAAATTTTTCACTAAAAAGTTCCTATATAGTTTAATCTCAACCAAAATTTTAAACTGTCATTGATCACTCATAAAAGATTTATTTTTAAATATAGCATTTCTTAATTAAAAACGAGATTAAAATTATTTACTTGTTAATAGTGTGAAAGGTATGTATGTGAAAGCAACTAATGATACAAAAGTCATACATGTCTAGGATTTTGTGACCGTTGAATGTTTGAGTTGATTGTCATTCACATCCGAGTTAGAATTAAAAATAGGTTTAGTTATCACATTTTTTATGTTTTTTGTTAGTGCACTTGGAGTGAAAGCGTTGTGGGTTTGTTATCCATCCCACAACGAGCTGATGACCTCGTTATCATACCGGAAAGCCTTGTTGGAGGGTTCGTTGTGACTTGCGTTCTCCGGCTAACGACCCATTGTTGATTTGGTTGTGTTTTTTTTTTTTTTTTTGCTTTTTTGTTTCCTCTTTTTCTTTTTTAGTGGTTTAAACAATTACAAAACTGATTTTAAGTGATTTAATTTAAATAGATAATGAATTTTTGTTAAGGAGATGATAAATTCTAACCCTTTTCTTTTTGGAGGTGAAGAAGAAGACCAAGAATTTTTACTATTAACTTTTTCCTTTTTCTATTTGTAATTTTACCCTCATTTTTTATATGTTTACAGACACCCTAATTTTTTTTGTGTTTGTGCTATTTATTCCAAAGTGTTTGCATTTATAATTTTAATTTATTTTTAATTTTTCTAAGACTAGTTATAATTTTAAAATATATGTATTAGTTTTTAATTTAATATAATGTTTTTTTAATTTAATATAATGTTAAAAAAAAGAAAAAGGAAAAGAAAAAAACTTGAGTCTCACATCTCTCACAACTATGATTATCACTACGTCAAAAATTCTGAACTCAAGTTGTGAATGTCACGTCAATAAAAAATCTCACAACCATCTCACAACTTGGTTGTCACTCCCGTTATTCTTAGAGGATCATTAGTTACTTTCCCAACTAAATTTATTAATGGTAACAAAAATGACAAAATTTAATAAATTGTTAACTATTATACTTTCCTATAAAAAATAACTTACTTTTATTAATTTTAAAATATTTTAATTGATGTATTTATAGTAATTATATAATAAGTAGTATATACATACACTCTATAAACTATATAGTCAATTAATATTTAACAATGTTAAGTTATTAATGTACTATTATACTGGTGTTATTTAGTTTGGTGAGTTATTCGAGTGCAAATATGGTGTGATAATTCAATTCTGAAAGCTTTGGATTGAAACGATATTATGATGCTGAAAGATATAGTTTGACTTATAAAATAGATATTAAAGACACTAGTTAAGTGAGTACATAATTGGTCCCATATTTCACTCAGAGTTAGAATCAAAATTTCGACATAGTATAAAGAAGATGAACTAGTATGAAATTTTAGACAAGAATTGTATAGAAGATTTAGGGTTGATTAGTTTCATTTAAAATAAGATTATAATGTACTTGGGGGTATAAATTGGTTTCTATTAAACAAAAATCTAAGTATTATTCTATTGTTGTTTCTAAAGAAGACTCTTTAGTTTATTTTTGACAAATCTTTAAGTGACTTTTGGAAAATGGCTTCATGTTGAACTATAGCATTATTGTCATTGATGAAGAGACTCAAAGATTGGTTTGATGAATTATTAACTTTTTTAGTGGTGGAAAATAGGAATAACTAATATCAATATAGTTGCATCATCATCCATTACAAAATAGTATTTTATATGGGTGTATCTTCCATTACAACATTGGGTGCATCATCCATTTCATTATCACATCAAGCAGTACAATAATGAACCACAAACACACACCATTACGCTTTTTAAAACCATATTTATCAAACATGTTCTATCACTATCTCTAATTAAAAATAATAATAATATATTTGTCAACCATCAAAATGTGCTGTGATATATCTGTTTATCCTGATTTGGACTTACTCATATTTAACTATATCATTATAGTCATGGTTCTAAATAGCGCGCTATAGCGTGAGGCGTGGCATCGCCGTCACGAATCAGTCCATAGCGTTGTCTTAAAGCGTAGCATGATGTAAGGCGCGCTATAGCGCCATATCGCACGCTATTGTGTGTGGCGTCGCGCCTTTTCTTGAAGCGTTTATGGTTATTTCAGATTTGGGATTTTTCAATACACCTATTTGGACTTATATCAAATGTACCACTTATATAAACTAAAAAAAATAGATAAATAAGTGAAACCCAATCTGTATCACACAGTCACACTCACACACAAATATTTGTAAACTTGCTAACTCGCTATATATATGAAATATGCTACAAATATTGTCGCTATATATCACGCCTTAACAAACGTCATAGCCTCGTTATAGCTTGTAAGGCTTGAGACGTGGCAGTGCCACTACGCTACGTCTCACGCTATTCAGAACCTTGATTATAGTTGAAGTGGTATATAAATATTATTAAATCATTCCCAAGTACCACTCTGTGTTAAGAAATGTTAATAAATACTTTATCCTTAGGTGACATTCACGTGGACATCATATCATCAATCAAACAAATCCCTGCGCGCCTCTTCTTTTCCAATGAAAAAGTATTTTAATTAAACATTTAACCTTGAATTTGTATAATAAAAGTTGTCCGATTTGACGATTATAACTTTGTTAAAAATATAAGTTATCTATGTTGCTGAAATGATATACTCTAGGTATGGTAATAAAGAATATATGAAATCATGTATTTCATGTGCATACTATCATCGATCCTTTAAGAAATGTTAAAAAGTGAGTGGGGAATACTTTACTTTTAACCTAACTAGCAACGTACTTTTGTTATCAGATGATAGTTATATTTATATTATTTTTAAAATTTTGTTTCTATAAAAATGAACCGTAGAGAATGAAAATACATTCACTTGAAAATACCATTGTTGTAACAAAACCGCCTTTTCATGTCTACAATATTATCCGCTCTATAAGCAAAACTCACGGATTTAGTTTTGGTGGAGCTTCCCACGGAACTACTATGGCGCCTATCCTGAAACTACTTTGGCTTGACTCTGGCCCAAGCACGCTTAACAACAGGGTTTCTAAACTCTGCAGTGCATGTAGCAACCAAAACGCGTCGTGTCATGAAAGGCTAAAAGTTAACTCATATACCCAACACCACTCTTATCCACGGCCAATGTGGGTTTCGGCTACGGCGCTGATATGAGATTTGCCTAAAGTGTTACAATTGTTGTAGTAAATTCTTTCACTAAATGATGAACCTCTCTTTACATGTACACAAGACCGGAGAATATATTGTTTTTCTAAAACAGAACTTTAACACCACCACAAAACAATTATTAATGCGCAAGGTTATTAAAAAGTGAGATCAATGCTATGTGCAAACTTAATATGTTACTCCTATAATTCCTCTATGCTCCACTTCTACTAGACGAGTCACCATCGTCTAGGCTCTTTCCAAAAGTCTTGTGTTGACGATACAATTGCATTTCGCTGATGCAAGCATGAGAATTTATCAACAATTTGTGCAAGACTTCTCTCAATAGTATACCTTTGAAAGGCTTATTGTTATACTTGCATGAAAAATGATATCTTTGCTAAATCGCATGTATATTTTTCAAACATTACCAATCATCAAGAAATCTAGTGTTGCAATTTACAAAAATCAGTTAACAAATAATTTGGAATTTGGAATGGATTTTAAAATTCACAATAAATAGTGTCATATGAAAGATCATATATATTGCTTATGAAAAAAGAAAAAAAGGAAAGACATTGTGTATAAATAAAGACCAAACAAATTATGTCGTGTTAACATGGGCGGGTCGGGTGTCCACCATAATCAAGCATCATCTAACCGCCTGAACAATGCTTTCTATGCAAAAGACACTTTCATAAAGATTTCTTAATGCGATTCGCACATTTTAAAGTAGTTAATCACCTTTTGGAAAATTTGGCCTTATTTTGTGTCCTATGACACATATACTCACCATATATGATGTCACCACTTTATTAAACACTTTCATTTTTTCAAAAAAGTATCTTCAAACAAAAAACGGTTAAAGTAAGATATATATAATTAACTAGCTTATCACCCGTGTGTTACACGGTTATTTTCAAAATATTGGGTTAAAATAATTTCTTTATCTTTTCTTTTGTAAAATTTAATGTTTACATGTAGTTGAGAAAGTAAATTCATTATTCTTCTATTAGTGTTTAAGTGGTCTCATAGAATCGGTACAAAGACAATAGAAAAATAAAAACCATATATTTAAAGTTTAAGTGTTTTAGAATTGTTAATAGATATTTAAAACACTAACTTTATTACGCATAACACAATACTCGAAAATATAAATAGCACTTGTAATGATTATATACAAAACTGAAAGCTAAATCTTAGTCTTAGTTAATAAAGATAAAGGAAATAATATATATGAATTCAAAAACTAATAAATAAAAACATTTAAAAGATCGTTATAATAGAAAGATTTGTAAAGCATTTCACATAAGCATTTCAAAGCAAGCGCTACTCTATTTTGGAAGTAATATATTGATTAAAAGAAATTGCAAACTGAGCAGCTAAAATCCGCCGCTGCAAATATTCAGCATTGCAAAGTAGCTTTAGATAAAGTAGACTTTGAACTTTCAGGTCGATATTATGAATCCTTGCCTATTAAGCTCCAAGGAGGCATCATACTTCGAAAGACAAAGAAATAAAATTACACACTTATCACCAGAATAATAGGTCTAAAAAAGAGTGTTTTTCAAAACAGTTGCCAGATTAGTAATTAAAAAGAAAATGAACAAGTTATGTTACCTTATCAAACGCTATACGGCATTCTTTGGATCTTGTTCCAACAAATGGAACATTTGATTTTTCAAGAAGTTCCTAAAGAGACGATGATAACCAAAAACCTCAAACATACATATATATATATATATCAACAA
Source organism: Senecio squalidus (assembly GCA_910822075.1). Lineage (NCBI taxonomy): Eukaryota > Viridiplantae > Streptophyta > Magnoliopsida > Asterales > Asteraceae > Senecio > Senecio squalidus. The sequence continues at coordinate 52,478,753 of CAJVGC010000591.1, forward strand.
CAACCACGCCTAAGCGGTGTATGGGTAGGTAAGATGTGGAATATATAATACAGTAGTAATAGTAATGGTTTAAACCTGAATGCCACCATCTTCACCAAAACGACCATGTATAACTGGGAAAACGATGTCGACAGATGCAGCTAGGTGTTGTGCAAAGTCAGTCAAAGTTTCGAAACCTTGCGCCAGGCTAGCAAAAGCAGTATTATCTTTTACTTAATTATACTCAGCCAAAAGACAGAAAAGAAAATATGCAAGTAAGCCTCATTTACCTTTCAAGTTTAAAATCAAAATCGGAAGGAGTATTTGAATAAACCTGGGCAGGGGATATTGCATATGAATTGAGATTCGGATCAACGTAATAGCAGCTTACATGCAGGTCATCCCCCTAACATATATATATACATACAATAATCAGTATGTACCTATAAAATAAATTGGCTTAAGAAGTTCGTTGTATTATAATCCTATAACTTATGTATTAATGTATTAATATGTAACCCACTAAACACAAAATTTATATTTAATGAAAAAAGAATTGTATAATCAATAATCCTTTATATTTAGATTTCCAAAATTTCTATAACCCAGATTATTAACTTTGTTATTGTGTTTAGTTTGACCTTACCAAAAATATAGAATCCTTAAATCTGCAAAACAATCATAACGATTAAAAGGGTAAAAAATAATCTTTAATTTAACCAGAATTTTCAATGAAGCATTTTATCAAACACCTAATATGCATTTTATCAAACACTAAACCTTAAATCCATCAATCTAACTATCATAACGATTAGCCATTATCATACGAAGGAAAAAATGGCGATATGGGATACTAAAATAAAATTACAAACCTTGCAGATTGAAACAAATTATAATGCTTTAGTTTGTGATCATCAAAATAAGATGCAAATAAGACATGAAACCTGAAATAAAAAGTCGTTCGAAGTTGTAGCACCAAAAAGAAATACAAAGAAAACTCCCAACATTTTAAACCAAAACATAATATTCATAAATGAAAACAGTGAACAACTTACGGGAGTAAATCATCATAAATCCGAACAATCATCGGAAAAAATGATGCAGATCAAAAATACATATCTGCAAACATGAAGAAGGACATAAACTTTCATTTCCATTAAGATTTATTTGTTTTTAATCGATTCAAAGAGATAGTCAGAATCAGAAGATGTTTAGAAACAAAAATCAAAACATAAATAACAAACGGCTAAAAAATTACCTGGAAGAAGCTCCATTGCAGAGGATAATCTGGGATGAATTTAAATATTTGACCAAGATGACGTGAAAGATTTGATATAAGAAAAAAAAAATACGATTTCAATTTGAAATTTGAAATTTGAAATCTGATATAGTGCATTGAAAATAGAGAAGACCAGTAAAAGTAAAAGACAAGCTTGCTACAGAAGCTTTTAGGTTTTCAAGATTTTAATGTGCAAATCTGATTAAAATTTACTTTAAATTAAAAACAATATAACTAAGTAACTCAATTATGACATCATCAAAGTTTAGTGGAATCTTATGTGGATAGCTTAAGAATTCGCCACGTCAGCTTTATGAAGTCAGCGGTATCTCCCATTTATTAGATTAGAAAGATGAAAAAAAATTCATTACATTATTCACTCCACCGACACATCAAAGACATCAAGTTCCTTTTATAAATAGAAAAGTTGAGAAATAACCAAAGGAAAAACAGTCAATAATTTTGAGCTCGTTACCCAACTCGCCAGAATTAGCACCATGACAAGACCGTAAAGTTTGATGGTTATATCTAGTCTAAAAAACTTGGTTATCCAAATTAAAGATTGGACCGAAGTTGGTTACTTTTCTTAGACATTTCAAATACGATGTCCTTAATCAATATTTATAATCTATGACTAATGAAGGTATGTGTAACTATTTGTCTATAAGTGATTAATGGTGCATTACTTAGATTTTCATCTGGTTCCGTACACAGGGGCACAAACAACATAAGCGGGTTGATTCACAAATATCCTCGACACTGGAGCTTCTTCTAAGGTATAATAATCATCATTTTCTTCATGTGGTCCAGGGCCTTTGAGTATGAGAGTCAAAACTAAAGATAATCCCTGTAATTCAAATAGGAAATTTCATTATTAACGGTATGATATAATGAGCGCATGAAAATATATGGATGAAGTGTAGGGTACTATTGCAGAAAAAGGATAAATGTTAAAACATGAAGTGATTATTGTAATAGCTGAAACAAAACTGATTATGAAATGGTAAAACAATCGACTTAATAAACCCTTTTTTAGCTTAATTCGGGTGTTCGAGCAGTGGTTGTCAAACACGAGGATTGGGTGGTGTCAACCTTGGATCTCCTGTGATGATCACAGTGCAAACCCAGTAAGTTCTTGACGAACCTAGGGTGATCAAGGTTGAAGGTGAAAGAGAGAGTATATGAACTCTGTTTTTGCTTGTGTGTGTGTTGAAGTGAGATTCAAGTGAGAATGAGATGAGAATCAGATGCCTTTGACAATGATCGAGACTGTGTATTTATATGACCAGTTTCAAGTATATGGAACGTCCATCAATTAATGACAATATTGAATACTTAAACTGCCTTGGTAATCAATCACTGGTATACTAATCGTCTTCTATCTTTATTATTGTATGCCACGGCTCACTATTATGACAGTAGTAAAGTGGTTGTTAAGTATATTGTGACTGTCGTCAAAGGTAAAGGGAAAAACCTTTAAATGACAGGCGATGGCATACAAATGATTATTGACAATTGACATATGCAATGGCAATGGCATAAATGATATTTGTCAATTGACATATGTAATGGCAATGGCATAAATGATTATTGACAATTGACATATGCAATGGCAATGGCATAAATGATTATTGACAATTGGCATATGCAATGGCAATGGCATAAATGATTATTGACAATTGACATATGCAATGGCAATGGCATATGCAATGGCAATTGACAGCCTGTCAGGCAATGGCATACAGCTGTACAAGTGTTTTGCTCAATGGGCTTACAGGCTTTAAGAATAAAAGCTCATGCTAGTATTTAGGTTTTAGGGATTGCCTATATATATGCATAGGGTAATCTCTACTAACCTCATCATGCCCCCGAGTTAGGATTTGTCAAAACGAAGTTTTCAAGTCCTAACTATCTACTCGCGTAAGTTTGTTTTTTTTTTTTTTTTTTTTTTCGAGCCACGAGTATCGAGCCGGGTACCAGGGCATTAGCCTGGTACCGGCTGTATGTAGGTACAGGTTGTACCGGCTGTCAAGGGTACCGGCGGCGACAAACAAAGCCTAGTACCGACTGTATTGTCTTTCACTCTCGAGTCGCGGCGACTGTCGAAGCCGGATACAGGCTGTAAAGCCAGGTACCGGCGGTTTGGGGATAAGGTGGGTACCGGCTATTATAGCCTGGGCACCGGCGGTTGTAATTTCTTGTTTGACTCGTATTCCTTTTTCTAATGGTGATTGTATGTTTTGTTTCAGGAGCAATTGGTTGTTTGTGTTAGGAGACTATCCTGCAGGTATGTGACTTACTTGTCCTTTGCATTCATTAGTTTGCGCCTGCTAACAATAACTGATGTACGGTGTTATTTATTAGGCATACCATAGTTACCTTTGTTTGACATGGGAGAGCCAGTGTCAGTAAGAGAATTGCCCTCAGTTTTTCATAGCCGTAGCAAAATCAATGACAAAATGCTAGGAAGACTTATGAATGTGTACCCATGCCTTAGGAAATATAATGCTATCGTATGTAGCGAACACCAACGAGCCCATTCTCCTCCGGAAGGAAAAGTAGCCCTTTATATCCATTACCTTTCCCATTGCAATTTTAGATTGCCTGCCACTGCTTTTTACCTGAATGTGCTGAACTATTACAAGCTGGGATTTGCACAGTTGCATCCAGTAGCCTGTTCAAAAGTCGTGACTTTTGAGATGTTGATGGTGGCAATGGGAATAAAACCAACAGTGTCTATGTTTAGGACATGCTATAAATTGACTAAATCCAATGATTGGTATTCAGTAGAGTTGAGAGATAGGAAGCAAAAATTTATTTCTGATTGTGCGACTAGTCATAGGAATTGGAGATATAGATATGTGTTTGTCGATACGGCTTTTAGAAATATTTGGGCTAGTAACCTTGTTAATTGGAAAACTGGGTTTGACAAAGACATAAACGAGCTTCCCCATCTGAAGCCTCCTAGCGCAAGGTTGTGTAAGCAGATTGTACGAAGGACGATTAACTTTAGGGTTTATGAGGAAGGTGCGTTGGTATTGGCTGGTATTTCGGATAACTGGGATAACGGAATGAAGCCTGTGATAAGGGACTCTGAGACTGGGAAACGTGGGTTCCTGCTGTTACTTAGACATACCTTTATATTAGTTTTTTGCATATACTGACCTATTGTATGTTTTCTTGCAGCTATGAGTTTGATGGATTTCATGACAGGAGATCCTGATTGTATGGAGTATGAGATTGAAAGTCATCCTGTTGATGTTATCCCTGGTGCACAAGAGACTGGAGCCACCTCTCAATCTAACTCAGTAAGGATGAACATGACATCTACCACTGATGTTGTATCAAACACCACTCCAAGTAAGTACACAAACTTTATACATGTGTATTTGTCATGATAAATATATAATCACGTTTTTTGCTTTTGTTTCACAGGTGCTGCTAGACATGAAAAGTCGACATCACAAACTATTTCTGAGAATGACAACGATGACGAAACAGGTAACCCCGTAATTATAGTCTTTGCCAACTTATTACCCGTTGCTTAACATTTTTGTTCTGATCATGCAGAGGAGTTTGATGATCTTGGGGCAACGTCCTTTCCAGATCCCAGGCTGGATGATCGAGATATGTTAGGATTGGGCAAAAGGGGGACGAGTTTAGATGTGAATGATTATGACGCCCCTTCGTATAAGGTGCCCAAATTGTCCTTCCCCTCTAGTTTGCCCTTTGATGCCACCCTGGTTACCAAATCATGTGGAGCTGCCACTACATTTGGAAAGACCTCTAGTATGTTTGGAACGATTGGCACTTCTTCTGGGTCTACCATGCCCCTTGCTACCGGATCTATAAGCAAAAGTACAGGGGGTTTAATTAATGCAGCGGATGTAAACATGTTCAATAGCTTTATGGAGTATGTCAGACAGGTTGTAAGCAATGAACAGGGGGAGTTGAAAGAGTCTTGTGCCGAGTTGCAGGTACAACTAGACAATAGCAAGAAGGATATTATCTCTTTAAAGAAAGATCTAGCACTGGAGCGGACTACAACTAGTCGTTGTCAAGAGGAAATGTGCATGCTTAGGGAGAAAGTATCCCAGCAGGAATCCGCGTTGTCTGAGGTTGAAACAGCAAAACAGGAGATATCAGCAACCTTGGGTGCCCGCGATGAGCAGTTGGCTCAAAAAGATGCTGAGCTAGAATCTATGAGGCAAACGATTGTCAAAATGCATGCAGAGCGTGATGTTGCCGTGCAGAAGAGAAAAGATTTGGTTGCTGCGCTGCCTCAGCTGTTTGATTTGATGCTTAAGCATCCGGATGTTGCTAGTGTTTTGAATGACTTCAACCGTGCTACTCATATGTTTGGAAGACATGTTGCCAGCAAGAAAGTGAAGGATGCACTCCCCAATACTCCCTTGGAGGCATTGCCTCATTTGGATCCTGGGACACATGCCCACATGGTTCGTGCAAGCGAGGTATTTGCAGAGAGAGCTTTTCCCATTATGAGTACCATAGTACAAGATTTGGAGCTGTCACTTGCAGCTATTATTAACTTATTGTCATCACAGTCAGAGTAGCAACCTTAGTTTCTTTATTCGTGCATTTGACTTGTTATGACTTTGTGACTTGGTTTATTTGTGATTGGATTATGGCCTTGTAGGCTTTGAATTTCTATGGTTGAAATTACTTGTTTTCTTTCTATGCGTGTACTTTGCTATAGAAATTATGTCTTTATTTGTTGGTTAACCGTTGAAAAAATGTTTTACTCGCGAGGATGTCGCTTCCAAGTAGGAAGTGCTTATCTTTTATCAAATAGATTAAAAGATGAAAATAAATGCATGTGTATGCGCCAAGCAAAATTTATCTGGCTTGGCGTGATATATTGAACTATGTTCTTGACTATGTCTTTTGTGCATGTATGTGTTGTAACATTGTACATAAGGAAAAGTGTTATTTTATTGATGTATTGAATAAAAGTTGGAATACATTATCAAACCAAATTTTTAAACATAACACTTCTTCAGGTTCATGGCATTCCATGTCCTGGGAATAACTTGCCCGTCAAGATCTGTCAGGGTATAAGATCCATTGCCATGTGTTGTGAGCACTTGATAAGGTCCCTCCCATGTAGGGCCTAGTTTGCCTTGGCTTTCCACCCTGCTGGCCTCATTTTTCCTCCACACCAAATCGCCTGGCTGGAATGAGAGGTGGTGAACTCGTTGATTGTAATACTTTGCCATCTGCCTATGACTGGCGGCTTGCTTGATGAGAGCAATCTCCCTGCGCTCTTCCACGATGTTCAAGTTTTCTCGCAGGGCCTCCTCATTAGCTTCCGGATTAAAGTCCATGACCCTTCTTGTCGGATGAGTGATTTCTGGAGGAATAACTGCCTCAGTACCATAAACCAAACTGAAAGGTGTTTCAGATGTAGTTGTACTTGGTGTAGTTCTATGAGCCCAGAGGATACCTGGTAATAGATCTGGCCATGCTGCTTTGCGCTTGCCTAACTTTGCTTTGATTGCTTTGACGATAGCCTTGTTCATGACTTCCACTTGGCCGTTGGCCTGGGGATGTGCGACCGAGGTGAATTTTTGTTGTATATTCATGTCAGAGCACCAGGCTTTGAAGGGATTTTCTGCAAACTGCCTGCCATTGTCACTGACCATGACATGTGGTACCCCAAACCTGCAAATTATATGTTCCCATACGAAATTGATAACCCGCTTCCCTGTGATGGTTGCCAAGGGCTTTGCCTCAATCCACTTCGTAAAGTAGTCAACAGCCACAATGAGAAACTTGACGTTGCCAACACCGGGTGGAAATGGCCCGACAATGTCAATTCCCCATTTATAAAATGGCCATGCAGTAGTAACGGGGATAAGGTCTTGCTTCGGCAGTTTGGCGACAGAAGCATGCTGCTGACAGGCTGTACACTTTTCGATTTCGTCCCTTGCATCTTGATGCATTGTTGGCCAAAAGTACCCCAGTCGCATGATTTTACCAGTGACGGAGCGTGGACCAGCATGCAGGGAGCAACTCCCGCTATGTACAGCTTGAATAATATTTTTAGCCTGTATGGGGCCAACGCAGCGTAGATGTGGTCCCAAGTAAGATTTCCGAAACAGGCGGTTGTCCACCAACGTGTACATTGGTGACTTCATACGTATTTTCCGTGCGAGCTGAGGATCCGCTGGTAGTACATCATTTTGGAGGAAATTAAAGATCGGAGTCATCCAACATTCCTCTTCTGTAACAGCAGTAACTTCCTTTGGTCGTGCAATGGACTTTTCGTTTAAGATCTCCACCAGCAGGTCTTTTTTGAGATGGGCGAAGGCGGATGAAGCTAGCTTGCTCAGTGCATCAGCCAACTTATTACGATTTCTGGGCACCTGCTCAATGGTAAACTTTGTAAATTCGGAGATTACCTTTTTAGTCTCTTCCAAGTATAGTTGCATGGAGGTTTGGTTGGCAACGAATGCTCCATTGACTTGATTAGCAACCAGTTGGGAATCTACAAATGCAGATATGCTCTTCACCCCCATCTTTCTAGCGATTTTCAAGCCTGCTAACAAAGCTTCATATTCTGCTTCATTGTTAGTTGTGGGAAACTCAAACTTGAGAGCATAAGTATATTCATTTTTATCAGGGTCTGTAAGGATTAAACCGGCTCCAGATCCCTCCAAGTTAGAGGCACCATCAGTGAAAAGCGTCCATGGTTTATCCTCATCTGCTTGTTTTTCCTTGTCTTCACCATCTACCTCTGCAAGGAAATCAGCCAAGATCTGGCCTTTCATTGAAGTTCTAGGATGGAAGGAGATTTCATGTTCTCCCAACTCGACTGCCCACTTAGCTAAGCGTCCCGACACCTCAGGTTTTCCCAGTATCTGCTTAATTGGTTTGTCTGTTAAGACATGAATGGGGTGAGCTTGAAAATAACGTCTCAAACGCCTAGCCGCATGTACTAAAGCAAGGGCTAATTTCTCCATGCAGGGGTAATTTATTTCTGGCCCTTTCAATGCCCGACTCACAAAGTAAATTGGCATTTGAGTTGATCCGCGCTGTGCCGTCATTACTGCACTAATACATTCCATAGAAGCGGCCAGGTATACTGCTAATGTTTCTCCTGGTACAGGAGCTGTGAGCGTAGGCAGGGTGGTCATAAATTTCTTTAGCTCTTGGAATGCGGATTCTGCTTCAGGTGTCCATGCAAAATCTTGTTTCCTTATACAGCCTTTCAAAGTGTTAAAAAAGGGGAGAGACCGGTCAGCGGTCTTTGAAAGAAACCGGCTGAGGGCTGCTAACTTACCGTTCAGACTTTGCACTTGCTTTTTGGTAGATGGGGAGACCATATCCAAAACAGCCTGTATCTTCTTTGGATTAGCCTTAATACCCCTTGGCGTGATAATGTGTCCCAGGAATTTACCCTCCTCCATGCCAAAGCTGCATTTGGAAGGGTTAAGTTTCATATTGATCTTCCGTAGTGTCTCGAATGTTTCCTGTATGTCTGCCAGCATGATATCCTCCGCTTTGCTTTTGATGACAATGTCATCCACATAAGCCTCCACATTTCGCCCGATCTGATCCTTGAATGTCTGATCAATCAAGCGTTGGTATGTTGCCCCTGCATTTTTTAGACCAAAAGGCATTTTTTGGAAACAGTAGATACCCTGGTCTGTATGAAAAGCTGTCTTGTCCTCGTCACTGCGCTTCATGTGGATCTGGTGATAACCCTTGTAAGCGTCTAAGAAGCACTTCAGACGAAAACCATCCAAGGACTCTACCTTCCAGTCGATTTCTGGCAGCGGGTAGTTGTCCTTTGGACATGCTTTATTGATATCCTTGAAATCGACACATAACCGCCATGAACCATCACCTTTCTTGACCATGACCGGGTTAGCAATCCAAGTCTGGTACTTTACCTCCCTGACTATGCCGCTTTCTACCATCTTGTTGACTTGCTCACATGCTGCTTTGCTGCGATCCATGGCAAGCCCGCGCTTTTTCTGCTTGATTGGAACAATGTTGGGATTGACATTCAGGGCGTGCTCGGCAAAGGCTCTAGGAACACCTGTCATATCAGAAGTCTGCCATGCGAAAACATCGAGGCTTGATTTTAACAAACTAATGAGCTTGCTTTTTATCTGTGAAGGTAATTGTGAGCCAATGATGACAGGTTGATCAGGGAAACTGTCATTGATTATTACCTTGGTCTCTGAACCTTCTGTTACCTCTGCTGGCCCATTAGCCCGAACAACGTCTTGTCTTGGGTTCTCTACTTGCTTGCATTCTTGTGGCCATGACATCTGCCCCCTGATAGTAGCAACTCCTGATGGTGTAGGAAACTTCACCATGCCATGTATAGTGGATGGTATGGCTTTGAACTTCTCTAGGGACGGTCTGCCAAGAAGAACGTTGTATTCTGATGGGGCATTGACAATGGCAAAATCTACCATTTCAATCCTGTGCAGTGGATATTCGCCCATCATCATTGGTAAAGTTATTTCTCCCACGGGCCAGTGTGTTTCTCCAGAGAAACCGACCAATGGTGCAAGCGCTGGTCGTTTGGTGTCTTTGACTGTTTGGGGTAGCTTCCTGAAACAATGCTCAAATACGATATCAGTAGAACAGCCTGTATCAACATAAGATTTGTTAATCTCATAGTTGGATAATCGGATCTTAATGATTATGGGATTATTAGAAGTGGCCGCCACAGGGGGAAATGAGATAGGAACCATCATCCAGTCCTGGAGGACAGCTGCTTTTCTCTTACACGATGTCTCCCCCCGCACCATGAATACTTGGCCATCAGGCGGGCCGGGATTATCACCATTGTCTCCCTTCTTCTGCCAACTATAAGCTTTTTTGGCTGGATTTTTTGTTGCCTGTTGTCTTGCCCCCGGGACGAGGTGTTCTAACTTCCCCTCCTCTAACGCGCGCTTGATTTCAGCCTTTAGTTCTCTACAGGCATTGGTATCATGACCATAGTCTTCATGGAAATCACAACGTTTGCTCATGTTTTTCTTCCCAGACTTATGTAACATCTGAGGAGGTGCCTTGAAAGTTGCTCCCACCTGTTCTGTCTTCAATATCTCGCTTGGACTTTTACTGAGATTGGGACCTGTACCACGATCATATGGAGTAGGCCTCCTGCTACCTCTGTCTCTCTCATCTCGCCTGTAATCCCTGCGATGGTCACGCCTGTTATCCTGCCTGTCTTGGCGGTGATCAGGTCTAGCGCTTGATGAGCTCCCCCATTTGTCTTTCCTGTTGAGAACTCCCCTTGTGAGAGTAACAGTCTCCCTGGATCTGAGAAAATCGTATGCTCGGTCAGTGGCTTCCTTGAAAGTCACTGGAGTGCGCTTGATCAGTTTCTCTTGCAATTGCCCTGGAAGCAAAGAGAGGGTAAAACCCGAGATTTGCTGACTTTCAGGTAGCGCTACAATTTTCTGGCACTCCTGCGTGTAACGTTGAATGAAGTCACGTAACCCCTCCCCTTCCTTTTGTCGTATCAGATGTGCTTCTATGTGAGTTCGCTGCTGCTTCTTTTGCTGTACAAAATGAGTCACGAATTTCGCTTTTAGATCCGCAAAATCTTGAATACTCCTGTCTGGTAGGTCAGCAAACCAATCGCGAGCAAAGCCCTGCAAGGTGCCAGGGAACATGTGACAAGCGACTGGATCTAGCCATTTTTCTGTCATAATGGCCTGTTCAAAAAGAGCCAAGTGGTCATCGGGATCTCTTGTGCCATCATAAGTACCAACGATGGAAGGGACTTTTTGCTTATCTGGAAGTGGAAATCTGGCCACCCAGTCACAGAACTTCGAACTGACCACTGACAAGGGCATAGTGGCTGCTCGTGGTGGTGCGGCTGCTGCCACTAGTGTTTGCAACACTCGCAACATGTCATTAGTTGTATCCAGTGGTGGAGGAGGTGGTGGGGTGTGAATGGGCGGTTGCCTTAGCTGCTCCAATAGTTGTGACAATGGATCTACTGGTTGGACAGGCGCCGGCTGCGGGGCTTGGCGCAACGCTGCCACCAACTGGGACAGCAAGTCTGATGAAGTAGGTGGAGGAGGAGGCGGTGGTGGTGGCTGGGTACTCTGAGCCAACCTGCGAAAGCAGCTCCACAATTGGATCCTCTCGAACCCCTTGAATAGCAGTCGGAGGAGCATTCGACACATGCTGTCTTACCTGATCAGTGCCATCTTCCTGAGAACTTGTCCCATTGGAAAAAAGAGCCTGAGGGAGAGATGTCCCTAGTGGTGGTGGAGTAAACGTACTTGTTCCGGCAAACCTTGTGGAAAAAAGGGGACTGGTTAAGGAGGGATAGCCACGCGTCCGTTGATCCGACACCGTCCACTCAGAATCAACGTATGGCTCTGTCGCCAGTGGGAGGCCACCAGGGGATGGAGGAAAAGCAGGGGGTGCAGTTGTATCCAGTGGTTTCCATGGGACAGGCGGTAGACAACTTTTTGTACGTCTTGCTGCAGGTTTAACTGAGTTGCTTGCTAGCTTTGCTTTGAAAAATAATGTTTTATTGGATGATCAAGCCAATAACACATTTTTGTTTTTTATCTTTTTATTATGGATGTTGTCCATGATACTGTCTTGGGTGTGCATGACAGTGTGTATATTTGGTTGTGCGTATGACACTTTCTTGAGGGCCTATGGTTCCTTTGAATGTCAATGACATAGGTAGATTTGAGTATGCTTTACATTGTGCCTGTGACACTGTGCCAATGGCACTTTTGTTGGTTAACCTTTACTTTGTTTACTCGCGAGAATTGTCGCTTCCCAGTGAGAAGTGCTTATCTTTTATCAAGTAGATTAAAAGACGAATATGATTGTATGTTATTTGGCCAGACAAAGTTGTCTTTCTAGGCTTCATACATGTTGTATTGAACTATGTTTGTCACTTCCCAATGAGAAGTGCTTATCTTTTATCAAGTAGATTAAAAGACGAATATGATTGTATGATATTTGCCCAGACAAAGTTGTCTTTCTTGGCTTCATACATGTTGTATTGAACTTTGTTCTTAGTTGTGTACTTGCGCATGCGTGTTCAAGTTGTAACATTGTACGTAATTAAAGTGCATGGTTGGCTTTAGACTGAGATGTCTATTGTGGCCTTATGCTTTTTGTATTGAATCCTTACTTCAATATTTATTTGTTTATGCAAATGCCATAGAAAAATGATAATGTGCGATAATATTGGGATACAAGATCAGACCAAATGCTATTATTGTCAGTTTCATACATGACCTTGACATTCTATGTGCTTGGAAACATTTATTGAAAACATAAAAAACAAAAAAAATAAAAATAAAAATAAAAAATAAATGACAGTCAGACTATCGCACCTTGATAGGTCAGTTCCTTCTTCTTTTGCCAGGCAATGGATGTGTTGCCTCCATGGAAATGGTTGGTTACGGAGAAAAAAAAAAGTTTGGAAAAGTGAAACGCCGTTTAAAAAACGAGTCCCACGGATGGCGCCAATGTTCGAGCAACGATTGTCAAACACAAAGATTAGGTGATGTCAACCTTAGATCTCCTGTGATGATCACAGTGCAAACCCAACAAGTTCTTGACGAACCTAGGGTGATCAAGGTTGAGGGTGGAAGCAAGAGTATATGAACTCTGTTTTAGCTTTTGTGTGTGTTGAAGTCAGATTGAAGTGTGAATGAGATGAGAATCAGATGCCTTTGACAATGATCGAGACTGTGTATTTATATGACCAGTTTCAAGTATATGGAACGTCCATCAATTAATGACAATATTGAATACTTAAACTGCCTTGGTAATCAATCACTGGTATACTAATCGTCTTCTATCTTTATTATTGTATGCCACGGCTCACTATTATGACAGTAGTAAAGTGGTTGTTAAGTATATTGTGACTGTCGTCAAAGGTAAAGGGAAAAACCTTTAAATGACAGGCGATGGCATACAAATGATTATTGACAATTGACATATGCAATGGCAATGGCATAAATGATATTTGTCAATTGACATATGTAATGGCAATGGCATAAATGATTATTGACAATTGACATATGCAATGGCAATGGCATAAATGATTATTGACAATTGGCATATGCAATGGCAATGGCATAAATGATTATTGACAATTGACATATGCAATGGCAATGGCATATGCAATGGCAATTGACAGCCTGTCAGGCAATGGCATACAGCTGTACAAGTGTTTTGCTCAATGGGCTTACAGGCTTTAAGAATAAAAGCTCATGCTAGTATTTAGGTTTTAGGGATTGCCTATATATATGCATAGGGTAATCTCTACTAACCTCATCATCGGGCGATTTTATATTACAAATAGTCAATACCTTTTTCACATAACGGTCGTTTTTAATCATTTTACTTATTAATTTATTAAGTTATCTAAATTTGCCAGGGATTTAAACATCTGATTATTTGGTTATCACAACTTAAACAGCAGAAACACATCCAAATACTACTTTCTACCCACCTGTTTTACAGCTGATCATAAATTATCACATATTCACTACAAAACACACATAACACCCCCTAGTTCTTTTAATTTCTCGTTATGTGCAAGACACTAGAATCTAACTGGAAAGAAACTCTTGACCGAGGGTTTGCGCAACATGTAGAATTCTGTTAATTAATATACTATAAAAGACGACTGATGAGACTTTTTGCTGTGAGAACCAACATTCATTGAACAATATACCTTTTTAAGTTCAGTACCGCAAATTCCTTTACATGATCAATCAACATCGTCCATCATGTAAAGAAAAGGAATCATTATTAGATTATCAAAAAAAATGTTAACAAAGGGTTTGCGCAACATGTAGAATTTTGTAAATTTATAACCTTTTGACACTTTTAACATGTTTCCTTAACTTTTTGAGATCAGGAACAATGAACATTGGTCCTTTACCTTTACTACATAAAGCACATGCACTAAGAAGATAAGAAATCATGTTAAAAGTGTCAAAGGTATTTATGCTAATACGGTTAAATAGTACTAGACCTGGCAAAATGGACGGGTTGGGTTGGGTTGGGTTACGGATCAAAATGGATGCGGGTCAAAATGGGTGCGGGTCAATACGGGTCGGTTAAAAAATGTATCACACGGGTGCGGGTCAAAATGGGTGCGGGTCAAAACGGGTGCGGGTCAAAATGGGTTCTTTATTATATTGTTTTTATTTCATTCAAGTTTTATAGACTTGACAAAACGAGTTGGTTCACGAGTCAAAAAGATCATTTCTAAAGTGTATGGAACGTCATTTCTAAATTTATGTCGAATATATATCTATATGGATCGTGTATTTAAATAAATAATCATGCTTTGAATAATTGGGTGTTAATGTCAAATGCATTTTAGCTTTTAAAAGAAAATATATAATTAAATACTATTAAAAGAAAATATATAATTTATAAAGAAACCATGTTCATAAATTTATTCGTTTTTGTTTTTTGAATGAATGGACATATGAACTAATTCAACCCATGTGGTAATTTTTTCACACCCATTTGGACCCATTTCATCCTTAATATATTTATGTTAAAACCCATATTGACCCATTGACAAATAATACATGACCCAATTTGACCCGCAACACTAAATAAATTGACCCAATTAACCCAAATTTTAGGGAATGGGTTGATTTTGCCGGGTATAAATAGTACACAAGGATAGAAAGAAAGATATGGACGTGTCCTAATTCAAGGCGGTACCCGAACAGAAACAATGACCCATTTGCACATCTCAAAATGATTCTTAATAAAATCCTTGAACTCAATGAAGTTTCCACTTGGGAAGTTCTGATATAACATGAAAATCACATTTGAATAATTGAGCATATCGTATTGTTAGAAAAATAGAGAAGAAAGAAAAATGAATATGAAGCAAGAATTATAAAGGTTGATTATTAACAACTACCTGTGACTGCATCTTCCAACATGAAGAGCAAAACGAGAAACACCAAGTACTACATCCATGTTAAGGCTAACGAATCAGAATATGTTAGGTAATTAATCTTGCAATCATATGAATAATGCGCAACTCCCTATAGGTGATAATCAAATCGGTTAAGAGTATATTAAGTAAATGATAAATGACCCCACGATGAAGGAACAGTGGGGCAATGGGATAAAATGAGGATACGGAATAAAGGCAGCAACGCAATATGTCCAGAGCAGGTAATTACGCACCAAGTCCAGTATGTCCACAACGCGGTGACTTTACTTCACTACTCGCTGGAAACACCAACACGCAACCTCAACCCCATCAACAAGCAATGAGCGAATGACAACAATTCCATTTTTGGTAATGGCAACAACAACAATCACAAACACATTCATTCCATCAACCACAAACTCAATCATTCCACCAACCCCAAACTCAATCATTCCAACAACCCCAAACACAACCATTCCAACCGTCTCAATCGTTTCAACCACAACAAGCAGAACCTAGTGGTTCTCGTAAGAGAAAAGACAAGGGTAAGAAAAAAGCTACGGTTGTGGAAGACGCCACCCCATCGTCTAAGGTTCAGTGGTCACAAGCCCAAGAACGACGTTTGGCGGAGAATTGGATTCATATGTCGGAGTGTCGGAAAAAGGGAAACTCATAAAATGGTCTAACTTTTTGGTTTCGTGTTATGACTATTTTCAACGAAGGTTTGGTGGAACCTTTCACAAAAAATGCACTAAGTTCAAAATCGAGGGCTATGAGCGCAACTTTGCGGTTATTCATAGCATGTCATGACCGTGCCGAACGAGATCGATCGAGCGGTGAGGATGACAAAGCGGTCTACACAACGACGTTAACCATGTACGAATCTGAGATCGGACGCCCATTTCGTCATCATGCTGCGTGAGAGGTTTTGCATAATTCGCCAAAGTTTCTGAATCCTAAACCCATTGATGAACCGATCGACCTCGACGACGATGCAGAACCGGACCTCTATGGTCATGATGAAATTCCACGACCTTTAGGGAAGCAACGAGCCCATAAGGTCACACGTTCCTCCTCGTCCTCTGATGTTACTTCAAAGCTGGACGAGTTTAACGACGACGTTGTCAAAGAACTATGCGAGCTTAGGATCGCTAAAACAATGGAGATCCAAGACAGACGGCGTTTTTGGTAAATGAAATTTCTTCGTATGCCAACGCATGATATGGATCCAGCGGATCGGGCCGAAGTCGAAAGGTTGAAGGCCGAAATAAGCGCCGAATTTGCCGCCGAACGAGACGATTAGTTTTTTATGTATTGGTTTTTTATCGTTTAAATTTTAATGTATCGTTTTTTTTATTTTTAATATTAATCTAAGTTTATTTTTATTATTAATATATTTTTTTTAATGTTATGTTATGAATTGTGTTATGGTGACAGCCATAAGGCCTATAACACTACCCATTTCGATGTTACGGTTGGAAGGGTAAGTAACTACTATATACCCAAGTGTGTTTTAAATACACTTTTGGTTTGTAGAAGTTTAAACATCGGGTGAAATAAATCATCGATGGCAGGCGGGGGCGGATCCGTTGTGTTGACCGACCTGGATAGAAAATCAAGCAAGTGGAGTAAAGTAGTTGATGAAATCGTAAGGCTTGAGAAGAAAATATTCCCGAAACACGAATCACTGTCTCGATCATTCGACGATGAACTCAAAAAGAAAAACAGCGGTTTGATATACTTACAAATTGATGATAATCATGAAATTGCTGGTTATGTCATGTATTCATCTCCTTCTTCCCTCTGTGCAATCATCACTAAACTCGCAGGTAAACCCTACCTACCTATTTTTTTTTTTTTTAAGAGCTTATTAGCTTAGGCTTATGAGCTTATGTAAAGGGGTTTTCATAAGCTTCTTTTGTGCGGCTTAGGGGCTTATCAAAGATTTTTGCCTTGTCATAACCTAATAAGCTCATAAGCTACTACAAACACTACATAAAAGTTTAAAACTTATATTTTATAAGCCATAAACTACTTATAAATAATAAGTTTGAGCCTAAAAATTAAGCTTACACAAACACCCCCTTAGACCTCTCACACTCATTGTGGGTTTTTATCTCTAAACTGGTTGTGTTTTTATCTCACTCATTGTGTTTTTCAGTAATTAGTAAATGCCTATTTCTTAAATGACTCGATTTGAGTTGTGTTTTTATCTCAGAATAGGGTCAAGTAGTTTGATTTATCTAGAATGGGAACGGGTTAATGCATTCAGTCTCACAAATAATATATATTCATTGATTTTCAATGACCCCAATCATAATAAGTATCTGTAAACCGTTAAAATAATGGTGAAAAATGTGTTTGCGAGGTGAGGCAATCAGCTTGTGCCAAAAATGACTTGTTTCCGTTTTTAGTTTTGACACATTTGACGCATTGCTAAAGTATATTATTTTATTGCTAAAATGAGCTTAATTAGTTGAATGACGCGAATGAGCCTAATGAGTCGAATATGGCTACCAAAAGTAGGGGTTAGCAGAAAAACCGGAAAAACCAAAAAAAGTGAACCGAAAGAACCAAATGAAAGCAAAAGTCGATGGTTTGTTTTTAATCTATGGAAAACCGAAATATTCGGTTTGCTACTCCAAAAACATAACCAGAAAAATCAAACCAAACCATTTATAATATCCCTTTAAATATAATATTTTTATATGTGGTTATTACGATTACATTTATTTTTTAAGCTAGAATCATTATAGTTAGTATGGCAAAATGTTATAGCTTAATGATTCTAAACTACTATGTAAAAATTATACTTGATTCTAAAAGAACCTCGAACTAGATGTTGTTTATTATCCGACTATTCAAAGCCTAAAAAATCGATTAAAAACCGAACCGAACATAACTTGACCCCAAAACCCGAAAAACTGAACCAATGTAAAACCAAACTGAAAGGTTCCTAACCTTTTAAAAACCGGAATTTTCGATCCATTTTTGGTTTTATGCAAAAACCGAGCCAAACCTAATTGTGCTCACCCATAACCATAAGGGACAAAATAGATTTATTTTAGACATTACTTAACCACTACCTCAACATAATTAAATGAGTTTAATGCAACACGTTTATAATTGTCTCTTATAGATGAATGAGTTTAATGAACGAAATGGCCCAACACAAAAGAACCAAATTCTTTGGGCTAAATTTTTTCATCGCTGCTGCATGGCGCGGGTTCTACACTAGTATGATTTGATAAATGTTGCAAAATAGCTTAAAATACAATTTATGATATTTTGTTCTAATTATGTTTTGTTTATTAAAAACTAGTGAAGGAGAATTATAGGAGGCAAGGGCATGGAGAGGCACTAGTGAAAGCAGCAATAGAGAAATGCAGGAATAAACGCATAAACAGAATATCGCTTCATGTGGATCCTTTAAGAACCTCAGCTATGCATCTATACAAGAAACTTGGTTTTAAAACCGACACTTTGGTAAAGGGTTATTATTCTTCAGATCGAGATGCGTACAGAATGTACATAGACTTTAGTGAAGAGTAGCTAACTGGGAGTTCCAAGTATTTATCCGTACAATACTGTATTCGCAGAGTTAATTAACAGTTTTGTAGTTGTGAAATACTTTATTGTCTTCATTTGATAGTATTATTATACAGACATTATGTCATTAAAGATAATGACATCAGAAAATGATGCATTTCGGATATGGCAGTATGCTAAAAATTGCATTTTCCTATATTGATAAAGTGAAGGTTATGGAAGTCTTTAAAAGTAATCATAGAGTTATGCTAATACAATTTATGTGTTCAAACTTAAAAATTGATTAAAAAAGTGAAATTTACAAGTCTCTTTATATATAGAAAAAACATCATGAAAGACCAACAGAGATTCCATTTTATAAAGAAGTTGAAGATTTATCGAGTTTTTAAATAAATTAAAATTTTTATTGGAGCAGAAGTCACATTATATCTTATCCACAATTAGAAGTTTTGTTGTAGGGATGAGCAAAAACCGGATCGAAAATCCAAAATCCGAAAAAACCAATAAAAACCGAACCTTAAAACCGGACCGAATACAAAAACCGATGGTTTGGGTTTCGATTTTTGAGAAACCGAAAAAAAACGGTTCGGTTCGGGTCGGAGGGTAAAACCAAACCGAAAAAAATCGAACCGAACCATTATATATATGTCAATTTTAATATGTTCACTTTTAGTAGATATTTTAAGTTTTATTTTTTTTATTTTTTTCCTTTGTGTAAAATTCTCGATGCTAATAGTGAAGACTCAAAGTTTTCTTTTCTAAATTATCATTCTCATACTTATCATTATGTAATATTTTGGTGTCATGTAGGGCACAGTACTCAGCAACATATAGATTTATTTCTTCAATTTTTTTTATTTTTTTTGCCATGTAGGCTATAGTTTACTAAGCCACATATAGTATTTTGTTTTTCTTAATTTAGTGTTTAAAGTTTTCCGATTCATATCATTATATTCTAGTAATATGCACAATTTCATGTTAGAAGTTGTGAACTACTCCGCCAATTATTGCGTAACATAGGCTTTCATTGTTATTTATTTCACAAGTTTTCATTGACAGATCTATAAATTTGCCAATGTCCAAAAACTGAAATAAAAAACCAAACCGAACCGAAAAAACTGAAACCGAATGGAACCGAACCAATGTAAAAACGGAACCAAACGATTTAGAACTTTCATAAACCCAAATTTCGGTTTGAGTTCGGATTGAGGTCGGAACAGACCCAAACCTACCTATGTTCACCCCTATTTTGTTGTTGTATCTGGTTTTGTTATATTATTGTGATTTGAAGTGTAAAAATTGGAAAGTGGTGGTTTTGGAGATGAGTGGTGGTCTTCTTCCTGTAACATCATCTACGAGTCTCAGAATATCTCCTCCATTAACATCATTCCTCACAAGAACAAGTAGTTTTCGAAACAATCATCACTCCACTTTCAAACATTCTTTAAAATCCTGCTGCTGCATCAAAAAGGATGCTTCATCTCAGGTTCTTCGTCATCCCTTCTGTTTGTATATTAGGTTTACAGATCATGTTAATGGATTTTAATCAACCTCACTAACTGAATCAAACCACATTATCCAGTGACCCTCGAGTGCATTAACGTGGAGTACAGTGACCCTCGAGTGCATTAACCCTTACCCAAACTATATCTATTTCAATTGTTTTCCAAGGATGCATTCTTACATTTATGTATTCCAGATTTTTTATATTCTTTTTAATTGTTATTGTAACGCATATCATATATTCAATATTTCTTGTTCGATGATCATTTGTAGTTGCAGCTAACTGTAAATTGTGGGCAGGATTTCTCAGTCCTTAAACCAGATCTCCAATATGACACTGGAAATACATTGCCCACAATGGCTTTTTATATTTTTAGTCTGCACATTCCTCTTAGCTTTGGAGGACTGTCTATCGTCGCACACCTACTGCATCAAACTGTTCTCCATCCCGACACTCAGGTCATTCAACATTTCAAATTTCGAAATACCAATTGATGCTACTCTTATATTATCTTTCTTGCCTTGGTTTCAACTTTTAGCATTGTTGATATTTTACAGGCATTCTCATTGCTCCTCATACAAGCTTTAGAGCTCGTTGCATTTTTGTCGCTGCTAAGTTTCTCCGATAAGCAATTTAACGTTCTTACCTTCTTTGAAACAAGAGTGTTGCCCAAACAACGGAACTGGTTACTGGCATCCGTGCTAGGTCTTGGGTTTCTTTTTGCGTTAGTATTCCTTACATCACTTGTAGCTGACAAGTTGATTGGGACCAAGGTTAGTCTTCAAAAAATCATTCTCTATTAGCATAGGTAGCACTATCAACCCATTTGTATCAAAATGGTTTGATTCATGTTATATTGTATTGGTAACGGAGTAACGGGTCAGACGGCTAAAATTCACAAATTTTGCGAACAATGAAATGGGTTAAAGGGTCAAACTTTGCCCAAAAATTATAATGCTTTTTATGTCCTAAATCGTTTTATATAAACGAGGCCATCTTATTATAATAGTAATATAGTTTTGTAATCATATTTAATACATTAATAATATACATCAATGTAAGAAGGCAAAATAATGCTTGCAGTCTTGGTAACTAGTTTTGACCAGTTACGTAACCCGCCTGTTTGCCATTTTTTACTAACAACATCTTTTTGTAGATAATAACACTACCAAACCTCCTTACTCTTACACTCTCAAGAAAATAACGGGTGTTTTTGTCGACATGATACAGGACGTTAACAATCCTGCTTTGAAGGAAGTTCTTTCAGGTGGGGCTGTTTCAGTCACCTGGTCCACTCTTGTTTACTGTCTAATCACTCCCATCCTCGAGGAAACGGTTTACAGAGGGTTTCTGTTGGCATCTCTTGCCTCAAGAATGGATTGGCAGAAAGCGGTTGTGGTTAGTTCTGTTGTTTTCAGTGCAACTCACTTGTCTGTTGACAATTTCTTTCAACTATGTGTTATCGGGGTTGTCCTTGGATGCTCTTATTGTTGGACCGGCACATTGATATCCCCTTTTCTTATTCATTCACTATATAATGCCCTTATATTAGTTATCACATCGACATCTTAATGTTATTTGTTTCTGGAATGTATGTTCCCGTTTTGGTTTGAAAACCATTTCTTTATAGCATTACAGTTTGCTGATATGTTACAACAAATCAAACGTAAATGACCCGTTGTTTTTCTTTAAAACCATGTGTGTATAGTCACTCTTTAGTATACGGGGAAACACTTGATTTGGCGGCTGTAATGTCCACAAGATGAGATGATATAAGAATTTTATCGAGTATCTTACATGTAAAGGCTCTTTGATATTGTGTTTATATAGGAGGTTATGCGTTTACAAATTAACGTTTTAAAAAAGCATGTTCCCGCCTGCTCCTTTTATAACTATGTTTTCCTCTAAAGTGTTTAATGGTTAATTTTTAATAGAATTAACAAAGAAGTATATTTACTAATATATAAAGTATTTCAAATGAATTTTCAACGAAGTATAATTAGTATTAATACCCCATTATATTTTTA
This sequence comes from Senecio squalidus, assembly GCA_910822075.1. Classification (NCBI taxonomy): domain Eukaryota; kingdom Viridiplantae; phylum Streptophyta; class Magnoliopsida; order Asterales; family Asteraceae; genus Senecio; species Senecio squalidus. Next base: position 52,501,033 of record CAJVGC010000591.1, read on the forward strand.
AAACAAATTATAACATTTATAACATAAATATACAACCACCTTAAGGGCCTGTTGGCGATCACCACAGACCACGGACTGGGTCCGTGGTCTGCGTGTTTGATAATTCATAGGTGGCTCGGACTCGGTCCAGACCACGGACCCAAAACACAGACTCAATCCCAATTGAATAATTGCAGACTCAATAGTTTCCAACATCATACCCCTCTCTCCAGCCACGCCGCCTCCTCCAGCTAGCCACCGCCGTATATTGATGATATTGTGAAAGGGTGTTTAGGTGCTTTAGATACTGCTGAAAAGAGTACAGGTAGTGGTGGGAAGAAAAAAGGGGCTGCGCAGTTACGTGTTATTAATTTAGGGAATACGTCACCTGTTCCTGTTTCTGATCTTGTTAGTATTTTGGAGAAGTTGTTGAAAGTGAAAGCGAAGAGACGTGCGATGAAATTGCCTAGAAAATGTGCTGTACCTTTTACACATGCGAATATTAGTTTTGCACAAAGGGAGTTTGGGTATAAACCGACAACTGATTTACGAACGGGGTTGAAGAAGTTTGTTAGATGGTATGTGAATTATTACGGGTCGTCAAGTAAGAAGAGTGATCAATGAGACACGAGGAAGAAAAAGTGGTAAAATTGTTTATCCATTGTTATTCGTTTTGGTAATATTGGCATGATTGATTGTTTTGTTAATCCTGTACTTTTGGGAACAAATTGTCTTGTTTTTTTGGAATGGCGGAAAAAGAGGGATTTCAGGTTTCACACGATGAACAAGGATTTGTTTCGGTTTTCCGTTTGATTTGTGTATTAAAAGAAATTGAACAAGTTTATGATGGCTGTTATTAACTCATGGGAATGTAGTTTGTTGTAGCATTATTATTATAGTAGGATTCATGACTCTTTTAGAGCGAATTTGCTTTGATTGGTGGACTTGTATCATTTCTTCGAATTCAAATAAATAGAACACTATAGTTTAATTGTTATCAGTTTTTCGTGTTGAAGTTTATTATTTCTACTATGCTGCTGATTTGCTAGTTTAGATTTAATCTGTAGAATTTTTACGTTCTAAATCACGAGAATGTTTGTATATGTGGTGCGGTGTATATGCGGAAATGCTCATGAGAACTAAGTGGCGGATTACTTTTATGCAGCAGATGTCGTTATTATATATTGCACTTGATCTGATCAATCAAAGATCCTTTGTACAGTTTGAAAAAAAATGAAATTTTGCAATTTTGACCCATTCATGTGTTAACGGGTCAATTTGAGTTATATATCTGACGTGTCAAATTGTTACAATGGAATGGGATTCAGAAAGCAATCAATACATGTCTAATTTACGTGACCAAATTGCTACTCAACTGTTTTCAAAGGCTTCAACTTAATTGTAGGTTTTCTTTGGATTTCAGTATATTTCTATTTGTAATCGAAAAGATTTATGTTTAATTTGGATTTTGTAAGACATTTGGATTTATGTTTAATTTGGATTTATAGTTAATTTGTATTTTGTACGACATTCAATATAAAAATAAAAAGAAGGGTAAAATAGTTATTTTTCCCAATCAGCATAGCCAGTCCGAGAAATCAAACACAACAAACTCAGTCATCACCTAACTCAGTGTGAGCTCCAACTCAGTCTGCATGTATCAAGTATTTAAATATATATATAGTATTTAGGGGGTGTTTGTTTCGGTTATGTAACGGGCTTATGAGCTTATTTAATTTGTGATAAGCTCATAAGCCTAATTTTCCTGTTCATGAGCTTATGTAATTTTTGATAAGCCATAAGCTCAAATTGATAAACTTAAAAGCCGAAAAAATTGGGTAAAATTGGGTTTATAGGCTTATCAAAATTTACTTAAGTTCATAAGCTCGTTACATAAGCCGAAACAAACATCCTCCTAATAGTTAGGTGTTATTACTTTTTAGATTACCAATTTGCAATAAAGATGTCATACCAAGCATTAAATCTCCATTATGGATAAACTTCAAAATTATTCATTCCTTAAAAAATGTACAAAATCTTTTTTCACACCTAATCTTTCCTTAAAAAAAATACAAAATATAATGTAAGATATACGATACTACAAGAAATGAACATAATTAAGAATAAGAATGTTTTTATATTTATAAGACATTAATTCATGTTGTTGTCGATCTTTAATCAAAGGTACATGATTAACTTGTCATTCGTAACTATTTTAACTTATGAATTTAAGTAGGTCATGCAAAATAACCGAATAACCAAATTATAATAGAATTAACCAAGCCAAAATAACCCAAACAATACAATAACCAATGGCTTAATTTTTTATTTTTAATAACCGAAACTACATTATGGTTATGGATATAAAACCGAAGTATACACAACCCTAAATTTAATAAACCATGTGTTTATCTTTCCTAGTAATTCATTTCTTCAAACGCATTTTGTTTTATTTTTCACAACATGAGTCCTTATCTTCATTGGTTAAACATTAGACAAATAAAGATGTTAGATTTTTTAAAATTAAATAAAATATCATGTTAAAACACTTCTAATACAAAAAAAATAAATTAATGTGTGTAGAAGAAATAGGTGAAAAACCGCAAAACTTCTTTGTAAAATATGTTTGTTTACATTAGCAATCCAGTCTCTTAGTAGAACACAAAAGGAAATCAACAAACAATCATTCTCATTTCCTTAGGTGAACGTGATGAAGAATCAAAAAAACCTTGACCCAGTGAGTCGGTCCAATATATCACCGACTTCTTAAGTGGTATTGAGTTCACATTGAGCCATGATGAGTTCACATTGAGCCATGAGAACTTGGAGTTGAGGCCACACAATCTGACCATGATTATGTTGGTATTTGAATAGTTTTAACAAATGTGTGTCCGTAAATGTGTGAGCCTACGGGAGCGCACACATCGACATTTAGACACGACTACAAGTTTAATTTATTTATTAAATATTACTTAATGGTTAAGTGTAAATATTTATTAAATAGAGGGTTTATTATGTAAATAAGGAGGTTTCCTTATTGTAATATAACTCAAACTCCTAGATTTGAAAACCTATAAATAGAAGATAAACCCAAAACCCTAATGATTGCAATAATACAAACATCGACTAAAACAAACCTTTTGTTTAGCCGAACGGTTTTAATTTTTAAAAAGGGTTTTTTGTTTTATTTTGGTTTTTGTAATAAAGAGTTGCTGCTAGACAATTGTTGTATAAAGCAATTAAACAAGTACTAGCATACTAGTATGTCGCTAAAAGAAGGTGTCACGTACGTAACCGTAGATTAGATCTTACACTTAGATCTACGATTTTCGCTTGCTTCTAATTCAAGGTAAATTCTTTATCCGATTTATTATTTACTATGTGATCCTAAATTCCGCTGTCATGTATTGTTTGACAATATACCTATAGTGGTATCAGCCAAAACATAGGTAAATATTATTTTGGATCTAAAACATCAAAATTGAAGGGGGATTAGGGTTGGTTTATTGTATGAATTTACAAAATTAAAAGTTAATTTGAAATCAATCTACTTTGCAATTTGATGTTTGATTACCTTATTTACTTTTATGGAAAATTATGTTTATAAAGTTACATGCATAACTTTGTAAGCATAATTAGATATATTGATATTGTTATAAAGTAAATGGAATTAGTGACATATTATTAATTGTTAATTGAATATGTGCGACACAAAAGGATTTGTATGATAAAAAGTTATGTGTGGTTTATTTGATATACGAATTGTTTACATATTGATAGCTTACGCAATCCAAACTTGTTTATTTGGACGGATGTATGTGGTCCGTTTCTTTTGAAACGGGAGTGATTCAATATGTAAACAATGACCATAGAGACTTTTTAGGCATTACCCAATTAGTTGCGTAGAATAATTCTAAATTGTCTATTATAAATATTGTTTGTCAAATGTCTTTTTGAAAGAAACAAAATTTAATAATAAGACTAAAGAATTATATGACGAGTTATTAATTTATTTTGGCACTTTTATACGTTCTATAACGTATTTGGTTGGGTTTATATACCGTAATTTGGTCCAGCGACGGAACATATAAATTTACAAAATATCTTAAAAACCATCGATTTAATAAGCGTGTGATTGTTAATTTATAACTAGATTGTACATGCTCAGTGTATTATTACCCAACTAGGCTCACCTACAATAGGGGACGATGTCTAGGAAAGTTATGCGGAGTGGGGTACACTCCTAATGAGGCAATGCTATTAAGAAATGTTGAACCATTCGCTACACCTCACATACTTTCCTGGTTTTACCCTCGTAGAGCTACCGAAAGGGTTTTAATGATGACCATGTTACGATTAGTTGTATGAATTAGGTAATCATAGAAACACGTTTAATAACCAGTAAAATAAAAACATTTTGTTTTTAATTAAATTACGTTACGAAATTGTTGCATGGCAATTGCGTACGTAGATTTTTAACACCCATGGAATTTAAGTCAATTGCTATCCGTATTGCCTAGACAACTTGTACTTGCTCGTCACTCTACGTGAGACGTAGGTGAAATGTATCCAAGGCGGATTACCACTCATAGTGAGACTGTGGTGGACTATCTGCAGTCTTCAGTCGGATGACTTAAATCGGGTTATGCAGTGAGACTGTAAACGCCGATAGCGATAAGATGCGACGAAACATGATTAATGTCACGATCACCATTTAGATGCTCGGATCGAATTATGACATTAAGTCCCATTTTCTAGGAGTTGCACCGGTAAATGCAATTACGGATCGTCACTTACCTTTTGAGTATTATTTAGTTCCTAGCAGATCAACTGATGGAACGGTAATATGTCAATTGGGTCCTAGTCTTAACGGAAAGTAAACCATGGGTTTTACATTTTTTTAAGAAATCTTATGTCGAAAGTACTAATGAGAACTTTCTTCTGTTTTGTAGAAATGGCACAAAATCCCGATTAAGCGGGATTATGTCAGAAATCAAAACAATGTTCAAAGGTGAAATACTTACTGAACCAAGTTTTAATGATTGGTTTCATCAGCTGAGAATCGTTCTATGAGCGATGAAGTAATTACCAGTCATTAATAAACCGATATCTCTTGAGCCGAAGAATGCTTATGATGAGATAACTCAGGCAACTTATCAAGCAGCGATAAGTAGTCGGATATAATGATTATTAAGCTTCACATTATGTGTGAGAAACAAGTCGGTTCTTGAATTGAACGACTTGATTCAAGAATTACATTAGTGAAAACATGTTGTTGGAACGTCAGTATGGACTCACTTTGTCAACATAACAAGCTAAGTTAATCATTTGGAAAGGATGAATCACCCTATCATCAAACTATTGTTGTTCTAAATTTCTTTTCACAAGGTATTGGTGAATTTACACCTAACAACAATATGCATGGTATGGCTAAAATTCTCAAGAACTTCATATGATGCTCGTAGAGTTTGAGAAATTCTTTCCTAATCGGTTACCGACCAGATCCTAGCGGTCAGTGGTGGTATGGTTCAGATAAGAAAAGACAACCGCAAGCTAAGGGCAAAGCTAAACAAGATGGAACGAATAAACAAGCAATTGTTTATATTCACAAGCCTAAGCTAACCCCTCTAGCGAAAAGAGAACATCCTACTAAGGATGATGGTTGAAATCACTGTTAAGTGATTAGGCATTGAAAGAGGAATTGTCCTACTCTAGCCGAGGTGCAAGATAAGAAGAGAGTCGGCAACGCCGAATATTCGTGTATCTTCACTTATAGAATTATGTTTTTTCTCTAAAAACAAATACGTGAGTATCTGACATTGGATGTGGTACTCATATTTGTGATTCCTTACAAGGATTTAGAGCAAAGAAGAAACTGAAGAATGGATCTCTATAACTATACATAGGCTATGTCAAACGTGTAGTTATGAAAGCCATTAGAAGTTAAGACTTACATTTACCCTAGGGCATAATAATTGCATTAGACAATTGTTATTATGCACTTACTTATGTTAGGGGGAATGTTTCAGTTTATGTTTTACAGAATAATGAATATGGTATTTCTGTTTCGAACATAATGTTATTATATTAATATGATTGATATTAATGACATATATGAAATAGATTTGCATGCTCATTCTTCTTTAAATTATAATTATATATCTATTATTAGCACTAAATGCGTTAAGTCCAACTTGGACTTAACCTTTCTATGACATTGTTGTATTGCGCACATATACAAGTATTGCATTAAAAGGCTTCACGGCTTTTAAAGTCAAATGATATTTTATTTGATAAATGCGAATCTTATGTGTCGTGCAAAATGACAATGAAACCTTTTTCGTATGAGACGAAAAGGGCAACTGGTCTTTTAGGAATCATACATACTGATGTATGTGATCCCTTTAGACATGTGTCAAAGAAAGGTGCTAACTATTTCATTACATTTACGGATAATTTCAACAGTTATGGTTATGTTTAACTTGCTTAAACATAAACATAAGGTGGTTGAAACATTCAAAGTGTTTCAAAACGAAAGTAGAAAATCAACTCGGCAAAACCATCGAGATCCCTTGATTGGATTGTGGTGGTGAGTACTTAAGCCTAAAGATTAAGGATCATCTCAAAGCATGTGGAATTGTCCAATTGCTTACTCCTTCCTATACTCCACAACACAATGGTGTATCGGAGAGGAGAAATCGAACCTTGCTTGGCAGGGTATGATCAATGATGAACCTTAATATATTGCCATTATCTTTTGGGATTATGCTCTAGAGTCTGCTTTATGCATTCTCAATATGATTCCAACAAACTGTTCAAGTTGCACGATATTCCGAGTTTTTCGAAACACGGCTTATCGGACAAGGAAACAGTGGGAGGGTTGTAGAACTTGACAAGGTTCAAGAGGGAGATACATCACCTTCTACTCACACTGGTGATCAACAATTCGGGGGGGATAGAGTTGAGCCTCAGGTTAGGCCTTAATCTAGTCCGACTCAGGTTGTGATTGAGCCACAAGTTCAGTCTCAACAACAAATTGTTGATGCTCTAGTTCGTAGGTCCGAAAGGACTATACGTGCACCTTCTAGGTTGAACTTAAACGTTAATCTAGAGGATGGTGACGTATAAGGGGATCTTAATGAACCTCGAAACTTGAAAGTTATTATCAGGTCCAGACGCTGATAAATGACTTCAAGCTGCGAATTTGGAGATTCAATCCATATATGCAAACGAAGTTTGGAATTTGGTAGATAAAACTCCAAATGCCAAAACTATCGATTGAAAATGTTTCTTTTTAAAGATAAAGAACATACATGGATGGGAAAATACACATCTATAAAGCTCGTCTCATGGCAAAAGGATTTACTCAAGTCTATGGTATAGATTATGAGGAAACCTTTTCCCCAATGGCAGACATAAGAGCTATTAGAATTCTCTTAGCCATAGCGGCGTTCTATGACTATGAGATATGGCAAATGGATGTCAAGACAGCCTTTCTAAATGGTTATATAGACGATGACGTCTATATGAATCAACAGAAGGTTTTATTGATCCATTACATTCCAACAAGTATGCAAGCTAAAGAAGTTCATTTATGGACTTAAGCAAGCATCAAGAAGTTGGAATAAAAGATTTGATGAAGAAATCAAAAGGTTGATTTTGTTCAGAATTTCGATAAGCCATGTGTGTATCAAAAATTCAGTGGGAGTAATGTTACTTTCTTAGTCTTATATGTAGATGACATATAGCTAATGGGAAACAGTGTTCCAATGCTTGAAGATGTTAAATCTCATATTGGAAAATGTTTTGCCATGAAAGACTTAGGAGAAGTAGTATTGATTTGGGAATCAAGATCTTGAGAGATAGATCTAAGCGGTTAATTGAGTTAAGTCAAAAAGCTTACATTGATGATATACTTAAGCAGTTAGTATAGAAAATTCCAAACATGGAAATTTATCAATGAAAGATAGACTTAATCTCAACATCAAGGATAATGCTCTTACATCTCAAGAAGTGGAGCGCATGCAAATGATACCTTATGCTTAGGCAAAAGGATATATTTTGTATGTGTTGAGATGCACAAGGCCTGATGTGGCTTTTGCATAGAACATTGTTAACAAGATTTAACAGAATCCAGGCGAAAGATACTGGATTGCTGTAAAGAACATACTAAAGTACCTTAGGGCTACTAAAGATATGGTTCTTATGTATGGTGGAAATTCTGAGGCTAATATTGGATATTGTGATGCTGGATTTCAGAAATAACCATCTCTACAACAGAATATGAGTATATTGCATCTTCCAGATATGCAAATGGAAGTTGTTTGGATCTGGAAAATTGTTTCTGGACTTGGTATTGTTCCCACAGCCAAGACTCCTTTGGATAGATATTGCAACAAAACTGGTGCAATGATCATAGCCAATGAACTCGAGGGTTCAAAAGGGAGCTAAACACTTTCAGAAGAAAATTCACTATATTCATGAAAGAGTCGAACATGGTGAAATTCAAGTACTCAAAGTTCACACAGATGACAACTTAGCTAATCCTTTCACCAAGGCTCTGGTAAAGACGAACCTAACTCACTTGGTTGAGGGTATAGGACTTCGTTTATCTAGTTGTTTCATGTAATCTGTGATTGATATAGTATTTGGACATATGGATGTAATAAACAATTTTATTAAGAATGAATAATATTGAGGATATGTGATTTCATTTCTTATATAATTGTTATCCAATTTTTCATGTTTTAATCCTTGATTTATATTTAAATATTTTTCTAAATATCCGTTGTCGTTTGATTATGTGGGAGCATAATTGAATTAAGACAATATCTGAGTAGTCAGCTTGGCTCACTAACCCGGATGGTGTGCATGGAGATGAACACTGGATTATCCCACATGAATTAGTACTTATGGATCCTTGTCATTAAGTATAATTCATAAGGTTTAATTTCCTTTGACTTGAGAGACAAGTTGGGAATCATGTACGTAGTGCATTATTTGATTCTAGTCAAACGCACTCCTGAATAAGGGTGTTATAAAGGCTAATTTTGGTAATGTTGCGAAATACGATGACTACCAATTGTAGTCAATATAGGATTTGTTCCTTCAGTGAAAACTGAAGCTAGATACCAACTGGGCCACTCATGAATACTTAAGATGTTTGTCTGGCCAGACCCAAATAAGTCCAGAACTGTCTCGACTGTATTAGGTAATCTTTAAGTGATTCGCGAAATGAGAAACAGTAGTTAAAATGGAATGATTTTGATCCATCAAAAGATTTTAACTAAGTATCTGTAACAAAAGGATATGAACCGAATTTAGACTCACAAGTGAGTTTTGGAGAAACTTACTCGTACATTTATGGGAGCATTGATATGTTGCTAGACATTAATCAATGTTATCACGTTTGTTTGAAAATTATTCAAAAGTGGGAGCTGTTGGTATTTGAATAGTTTTAACAAATGTGTGTCCGTAAATGTGTGAGCCTACGGAAGCGCACACATCGACATTTAGACACGACTACAAGTTTAATTTATTTATTAAATATTACTTAATGGTTAAGTGTAAATATTTATTAAATAGAGGGTTTATTATGTAAATAAGGAGGTTTCCTTATTGTAATATAACTCAAACTCCTAGATTTGAAAACCTATAAATAGAAGATAAACCTTGGTTTTTGTAATAAAGAGTTGCTGCTGGACAATTGTTATATAAAGCAATTAAACAAGTACTAGCATACTAGTATGTCGCTAAAAGAAGGTGTCGCGTACGTAACCGTAGATTAGATCTTACACTTAAATCTACGATTTTCGCTTGCTTCTAATTCAAGGTAAATTCTTTATCCGATTTATTATTTACTATGTGATCCTAAATTCCGCTGCCATGTATTGTTTGACAATATGACTCTAGTTGTATACCTATAGATTCCTCAAAATTACCGAAGGGCCTTAATTGGTAACGGAACCTCGAGTGTCTTTAAAAAATGACCCATATCAGGACAATACGTTTTCTTCAAACGTTAATGATTGATTTTCCCTGGGTTCGTCTTTAATTAGAGAGAACTTGACCCGTCCTCATTCAATATGGAAAATCTTCTAAAATCAATTGTCAACGTCCTTATTGAGGTTTGTCATCTTAGTGGTGGGTCTACTTTCCCTAATACTTCATTTGGGACTCAAACACCATCCACAACTGCCAACATCTCTCTAGTCTCGGGTTTTTGCACCTCTAGATATGTTTACACCTACAACAACTAAGTTTATGAGCCGTGTGTCACATCCTGATACATAGACATTTGAGTGATATCTATACTGACAAGAACAATCACGGTCGCTTGAAAAGATCGTTTTTGACCCATTTGCAAACACTACCATATAGCCAACCAAAATAAACAACAAAACTGAATTGGGCTATCGACAACTAAACTTCATATGTCTACCACTACTAGATATCAACTCATACTCGATTCATGACTCATTTAAACAATAAAAAAGGGAAAAAAATTAAAAAATATACACAAGACTTATCCTTAAAACTTGTTTTAGTAGTGAGAAGGTATCTTAGCTCATAATTCGTTTAGAATATTGTGTTTCGTTTTGATCTTATCATTTGGGACAACAAAAAACTCAATATCAACCGATCCAATCCTAGTTATGAACCGCACCCAATAAATTAAAACACATGTAAGGATTATTTATATATAAGTATCGATAAACACAACCCTGAGGGCTATGGCTAAAATATAATAACAATGCTTAAAAACTTTTAAGTCATAAAAGTAGGGAATGAAAACTCCAAATACATAAGTTAGTTTATTCAAAATACAAACAAATAATGCATGTCTTAATATTTAAACAACAGCCTATAGAAATGTTGTATCAAAACTCTATATAAATTTAAAAGTAAATTACACGGATTGTCCTTGTGCTTTAGGGTAAATTTCACATTTCATCATTTCAGATGAAAAATTACACTGAATGTCTTTTATTTCAAAACTTTTAACATCAAATGTCCTTTACGTTAACAGTCGTTAAAAAACACCGTTAAGTCATCACATGTCTTGCAGGTGAGGGTATGATTGTCTTTTCATCATCTTATTAAAAAAATTAAAAATTAAAACCAACTCTTCCCTGCCTCTCTCTTCACCGTCATCAAACATTCACTCTATTTCTCCATTGACTTTCTTCACAATTTTGTTCTACCAAAATCTAAAACTTCAAATTTTCTCTGCCATCGCATGCTATCTTAATTTTAAAAAATAAAAAAAACATTTCATTCTTTTTTATTCTGTAAGATTAATTTGTATCAAGTAAACAATATCTTTTTTTTCCATCTTAAATTTTATAGCAACAAAAAAGAAAAAAAGAAAAAAAAGAAAAAAAGAATGCTGATTGTTTCAAAACCAAGATATAACAATATATAGAACCAAGATCCCCAAAAAACCCCAAAAAAAGAGAACAAGATCCAACCGAAACAAAAAATCGAGATCTCGTGTATTCTAGAGAGAGAAGTCGTGTGCCAACCTGAACTAACAGAAGAAAAAGTACATTTTGTCTGGTAAGGTGGTGGTTTAAGGGAAATCCTCCGAGATCCAGACCGTCAAAATCTGAATCATCAAAAACTGGTGGTTTACGGTGGTTGTTCAAGGGAAATCCGAGATCGAAGAAATTGGTCTGCATAAATCACATCAAAAAACCGAAAATCGAAACCACCGAAAGCCACCGCCAGAACCACCAATAGAGAGGGGGGAGGGGGGGAGGATATTGGGTGATAAAAAGACAATGCTACCCTTACATGCTATACATGTGACATGACTTAACGATTTGTTTTAACGGCTGTTAACGTAAAAGACATTTAATACTAAAACGTTTTGAAATAAAGAACATCCAATGTAATTCTTTTTAGAGTTAATTACATAATTGGTCCCTGTGTTTGTTCCAAAACAACGGGTCCAGTCCCTGGGTCGCAATTCCTTCGGACCCAGTCCCTGGACCCTATCTTTGGTTGCACGTTTGGTCCCTCCCACTAACAATCGTTAAAAAATCCCGTTAAATACATCACATGCCTGGCACGTGATGGGTAATAAGGTAATTTCGCCTTTCTTTTATTTTTTTTAATTCAATCCAATTCCCAACCCTCCCCACCCACCCACCCATTTCTTTCTCTCTCTTCTCTCACAATAATTGACTCCACCGTAAATGGAGCATACTTTTTCTGCATGTTTGGAATCTAAGCTGGCTTTTTTAACAGAAGAATTAATAAAGGAACGAAGCATTTTAATATTGGAATCGAGAGCTAGGGCTCGTTGCCGTAAGGAAACATCTTCTTGTGAGTTTCTAGCAATTAAGATCGAAGATGATTCCTGTAACTCTTTACTTTGCTCAACAACCCTACACACTTCTTCACCGGCGTTTCTCTCCGATGATGAATCACCGCTCATATTCAACAGATTGATTAATATACAATTATAGGAGATGAATTGTGGTGGTTTATGGCGGTTTATGGCGGTTTACGGTGGAGTCAATTAAATAGCGACGGTGGTGGGAAATTTGAGTTTGATATGTGGTGAAGGGGGCGGCGAGAGTGAGGACGGCGGAGGAGGCGATGGTGGAGGTGGAGAAATCGAAGTAGAGGTTGAGGGATATGTGGGTTGTTAATGGGTGGGTTGAATCGCTGAATAAATGTGGATCAATTGGTGCCATTTTTGGATTATGGATTGGGGATTTTTCTAGGGTTTGGGAATTGGGGGTTTTCCTGGTGGTGTAATTGATTATGGAGAAGAAGAAGAAGGGGAAATTACCTATTTACCCATCACGTGCCAGGCATGTGATGTATTTAACGGGATTTTTTAACGATCGTTAGTGGGAGGGACCAAACGTGCAACCAAAGATAGGGTCCAGGGACTGGGTCCGAAGGAATTGCGACCCAGGGACTGGACCCGTTGTTTTGGAACAAACACAGGGACCAATTATGTAATTAACTCTTCTTTTTATCTTAAAAGATAAAATGTGAAATTTGGTCCAAACTACAAGGACAATCCAATATAATCTTTTATCTTAAAAAATAAAATTAAAAAATAAAATGTAAAATTTATCCCAAACCACATGGACAATTGGTGTAATTAAGTTTGAAAAAATATCCAAATATTGATGCCCTTTTATATGCCTTTTTATTTGAAAACCGGAATATTATCATTTTGATACCCTGTAATAATCCACACGGTAGCGACATTCAACCTACCGACATTAAACACCAATTCACAAATTCATCCAAATCCCCCATTTCTTCACACGAATTGCTTCTTATTCGCAGATAAAATTCAGTGATTATTATGCATACGGAAGGAATTTCGTCACTCGAAATCATGTTTGGAATTCAACAACAATCCCGTGTTATGATGGATCTAATACCCCTTCGATTCCCCAAAAATTCTATACAAAATACGCCGAGATCTTGTAAGTTCACGCTTTGAACCTTTTCGACATCAATTTCAATTCCATATTTGAAGATTTTTTTCTTACCTAGGGTTTGCGATTTGGGGATTTTAGTTTCTTTTAGTTTTTCTAGGGTTTTTTGAATGGCAGGAAGTGGTAAAGAGTTAGGGTTTGTGGAAAGAAGTGGTAGTGTTATTAGTTTAAAACAACAATTGGCCAGAACCGCGTTACGGAATGTTAGATTGAAAGGCCATACTTATGTTGAACTTAGGGAAGATAATAAGAAGGTTATCTTTTTTTGCGTTTTGTGTTTGTCGCCGTGTTATAGTGACTCGGTGTTGCATGATCATTTACGAGGGCATCTTCATAAGCAGATGTACGAAGCTGCTAAGGCTACCTTGTTGAAAAAGAATCCTTTTCCGTTTAATGATGGAATGCTTTTCTTTCATACGGAACGTGAAGAGGATAATCAGTCCAATGGGACTCGTGGGAGGAATTTGTTGCAGAAACGGAGTATTAATGAAAACAGTCTAGCTATTGTTGCGGTTGAAGGAAATGCGTCTGGTTATGAATTTTCGTCTGATGAAAGTTCGGATTCTGTTCTAGGTGACGAGAGTTTAGATATTGAGGATCTGGTAATTCCTGACGTTTTACATAAAGATAAGGTTTCTGATTTAGAGGTGAGAGAAGTTGGTGTTGGTAAAATTTCCGTTAGGTACTGTGAAAAGGTTGGGGTTTCAATGGGAATTAAGAAAATTTGGTGCGAGTGGCTTGGAAAGAACGATTCAGTTAATGATGATACGACTCTGTATCATGATTTTGCGGTCGTGTCGTTTTCGTTTGACTTTGACTTGGGTCGAAAGGGGCTTCTTGATGATTTGCAGGATTTTCTTACTTCAAGTTCTAGGCTAGCAATCGAGGGGAATAAGGGTGCTAAAGGAAAGAAGAGGAAATCACTATCTGATCCCGAAGATGTTAGCGAATCTATGAGCAACCAGCATGAATCATCTGGGGAGGGGGAAGAGTCAGGTAGCTCTAGCTCAAGAAATATTTTAGATGTATATGATGAGAACTCGCTGCAGTTGAGACTTATGCCGAACAAATGTACAAGAAAAGAAATCCGGACACGTCAGCGTCTAGCTTCTGAAAGAGTATGTGACATTTGCCAACACAAGATGCTACCTGGGAAAGATGTGGCTACACTTCTTAATATGAAGACTGGTAGAATCGTTTGCAGTAGTAGAAATTTGAATGGGGTAACCTTTATCTGACCTGTACTTTTGTTTTGAAGTTTTAACCGAATTATGAGGGATTTTATTCTTATCTAGCTTAAAATATAATGATGCAGGCGTTTCACGTGTTTCATATTTCGTGCCTAGTACATTGGGTTCTTTTATGTGATTCTGAAGTGTATACAAAACAGTTGGCTGGCCCTGAAGTAAAGAAGAGATATAGGCGGAAAAAAGGAGCAAGACTTAAGAAAGTCGAAGAGGAGGCAAGAAAACAAATTTATTCAGTTTTTTGTCCAGAATGCCAGGGTACTGGTATTGACATTGATGGACATGAGCTAGAGAAACCAACTGTCTCTCTTTCTGAGGTCTGTGAACTGTGATAAATTTCTTGTTTCTAACCCCCGATATTTTTTACTTGATTATGGGATATGGACTAATTGGAATAAGATAATTACCCATCGCAAAAAAATATGTAGGATACAGTGTTTGCATATGCTGTTGACTAATGTAATAACCAAAATCAGCTGTTTGAGAAACTATTAGATAAAGTGACGCCAAAGAACATTCTTGTACTAAAGAAGAGATGTCTCGACTTTTGTCTTATAAAATGTGAGTAAGAATCTCATAAGTTAGGAACTTAGGTTGAAATAAGTGCTACATAGGTAATCTGTTCACTATTTGGTTGTCAGTTTTGTTCTTTCTGCCTGTATGAAACTGGTTTTCGTGAGAGGAAGTAGATTATTTATTTCTAAACATTGGAACTAGTTATTTGGATCTCTTACTTCTCGTAATGATCAGATACTTGGCTCCAGTTTTCAGACATTTGGTTAAAAAATGGGTAAATGAGTAATTCAATTTTACTGTCTGATAATAAGTTTTGTTGTCGATACGAACTGATTATTTGAAATAATTATTTAGTTTTTAAGCAAAGCAGAGTTTATTGAACTTTCTGATGCGACTTTAAGTCACAATAACTGGATAATCAGCTCTACAACACACAACCAAACACCTCGCGTTGCTGCTTCCGTGCATTATTTTTCTGAAGTTATTGGTATTTTGTTGCCATGTATATATAAAGGATTTCTTAATCGTTTCAGATGTTCAAGTATAAGATGAAAGCTAGTGATGGGCACAAAGAGTACATAAAAAACCCCGAGTTATTGCAGAATTGCTCAACTGGCTTTTACTTTCCTTCCCAGTCTGAAGAAGCAATCCAGGTTTTACAATTCCTTTTCATTTTTTACCTTCCTTGTAAACATTTGATTCTTATGTTGGTTTTTCATATATTTCAGGAAAGTGTGTCACCGTTGACGTTGCTTCGATTTTATCATGCTGTGGAGTAGAGCTTGATGGATTGTTTCCCGTAGTTTTCCAAGTAATTTTTTTCTTTTGTACACATGTTCAGATCAGTAAATCTTTTACATGAAACATGTTAGGCTCGTATTATGATTTTAACCCAAGTAGAACTGTAACTTGTAGTCTTGAATTTGGATGCAATTGCATGAATGTAAATGCAGGTGTACATAACATCTATGCTTTAAATATTGTTGAAATCTTTTCTAATATATTGGTATTAAACAAACCCATTAGTTGAGAACTAAGAGTATATTATGTAACGATTCAAATAAGTCTTCGAGTTGTTGTTACTTTCGGCCTTCTATTATGTTGCACAACCTTTGTTATCTGATGATGTGATCGCATTGACTTGTCAATGTGTCATTAACAAGTAGGCTAAAATGTTATACAAGTTAATTACCTTTGATGGGAAAAAGTTGGTAACTCCAACGTACTTTTACCCAAATTTTTAGTCAAATTTGTTCCGGTTTATTTCTCTCTGATAAGATCCAAGACACGTAATTTATTAAATCACAAGACCATTACCAGTTAACCATTAGTTGGTCAGCGAAACTGATTATCCAAAATATTTATCTAATCGTTAAGCCAAATTGGTTAAATCTTTTATGTTAATATTACATGTGATATAATCTTATGAGTTTAAACATTTGCCCAAAAACGAAAAAATAAAAGTTGTCAAAATTTGATTTTTTCTTTTATAGGATTTAGGTAAATCATAATTTATGTAACATTTTTTGTTTTTGAAGTTTACTTATTTATGTTAAAGTCACATTTGATATTAACGTTATCATTTCAATATCTATCCGAAAATCGAAAAAATAAAAGTCGTCAAAAGTATATATGACCATTGCTCTAATTAAAGAGGAGAATACGATGGTCGCAACAGTGTAATTTATTTTGTATAAGGATTAACGGTTTGTGAAATAAATTAATTTAGAAATAATAATTTAAAAATAGGTTTTAACTTAATCTTAGTCATTGAATTGAAAAAAAATACATGATAAAGATGTAGTTTTTTATTGCTTAGAAAATTAATGGTATTATTTGATATTTTCCCAACATAATTATACATTTATTTACTTTTATTATTTTTCGAATAGAATTTGAAACCCTATATATGTGAAACTAAAAAGTTTCCTTTTTGTGTTAGTTTTAGCCAATGAATATAGTGTATGATTGGTTTTGGGAAACTCATATTTTAGTTTGGGATCTCATCTACTATCGTGTGACAACCGTCAAAAATCTAGATACTTGTTTAGCTACTATGTCGGTTCGAAATCATTAGTCACTCTTTTATCACGTTCGCCTTGTTCTAATTTGTAATTGTTGAGTCCGTACCTTGTCGGAACTAGTGTCGGAATAACTTCCGGAATCAATTTTATAAGTCCTAATACCAAGAAAACACATATTGAACTTTCCTAAGTTCATAACTAATCATAATTAAGAACTTTCAGTTAACAAAAAGTCCAACGAAGCAATAACGTAAAAACGAAAAATCAGAAAAAGCTGAAATTCTGCCCGGTGCGCCGCACCCTCTTGCTAGGTGCGCAACACCTAGCTGCAGATTTCAAAAAATTTACATGTTTAGTCCTTGCCTCGTTTTTACACAAAGTTTAACCAATTAAAATCGACCTAGACCACTAATTACTGCAAGTTAATAGTCCCAAAGATGCAGTATTATTACCCTTTTCTTTTCCATTCATTTTCATTTTTCTAAAATCAAAACACACACTAAAAACACACACACTCATTTCTCCCATCTTCTCTCTAGTTTTCTCCCTAAAACCACCATTGAAACCAGAGACATTTCACCATAAAAATCAACCTTTCATCCATACAAAACGTTTGAATCATCTACAGGAGCAAGGAGGTGCCATTTATTTCGAAAAAGGACCAAGTTTGTAAAGATTTTGAAGCACAAATCCGACCAAAAACATCATCCATTCAATTTCCTTCAGTAGAAACCTTTCTCCTATCTTTATTTACTGTTTTTACTAGTTGCATGTTAGATCTAAACAAAAAAAATGAGTTTTTATAAAGATTTATATCACTTTCTCTACAAAAACGATTTTTATCTAGATGATACTTAGATCTATGTTTTTATGGATAAAAGTTGTTTAGAAACTATTAAAATGATGTTTTATAAGTTATCTACTGGTTGCATGTCGAAATATTTGAGTCACATAACGTTTTTAGCGAGAAAAACATAAAATGGGAAGAAGACAGCAGCTAGGTGCGCAGCACCTGTGCTCAGGTGCGCAACACCGAGCTGCTGTTCTCCCGAAAAATCGTCGTTTGTCCGTTTTAAACTTGTTCACACATTCTGGACTTTTATAAATATTATTATAAGACTGAGATGAGTAAAACTAATAATAATAATGACTTGTGTTGGACTTATTTGACTTATTTTGAAGTTGTTGTGTGCATATGCATGTTTTGTGAGCGGAAATGGTTGTAGGTTTTGGACATGAAATTGGGCGCGGAAGCGCTGCCCAAATTTCACTAGAAAATCTAAACCATTTCAGTAACCTAAACATGGTTATCATATCAATAACTTTAACTTTGAACTTTCAAACTAAAAATAAACGTTAACCGCTTCGGACCAATTTTGAGACAATTTGACTTCATCACATAATCATAAACAAAAGTTACCTAATCTTATATAAAGGACCTAATAAGACATTAACTTTTGAACACTCTTGGTATTCATAGGCATCCCGTGATTCCCGACTCCTTATCCGACCGATTCCGAGTTCACTCTCTTCGCAAACCGTGAGTTACACCCCTCCTTACTTTTACATTTAAATATGCTTTTTGGGGGAAACATGAGATCAAATTGTTTTTGGACTATGGCATTATGTAAAATTGCTTATCAAACTATTTTGACTTATTGAAATTGTACGACTATTTCGACTTTTGGTACTTATCGGACTAATTTGACTTTTGGATTTATAAACTATTTTGACTCTCGAACTACTTGAACTACTTTGACTTTTGACTTATTAAACTTTGTCTTTTGACTATTAAACTTTGACTTTTGACTTATTAAACTTTGACTTTTGACTTATTAAACTTTGACTTTTGTGACAACCGTCAAAAATCTAGATACTTGTTTAGCTACTATGTCGGTTCGAAATCATTAGTCACTCTTTTATCACGTTCGCCTTGTTCTAAATCGTAATTGTTGAGTCCGTACCTTGTCGGAACTAATGTCGGAATAACTTCCGGAATCAATTTTATAAGTCCTAATACCAAGAAAACACATATTGAACTTTCCTAAGTTCATAACTAATCATAATTAAGAACTTTCAGTTAACAAAAAGGTCCAACGAAGCAATAACGTAAAAACGAAAAATCAGAAAAAGCAGAAAAACTGCCCGCTGCGCCGCACCCCTTTGCTAGGTGCGCAGCACCTAGCTGCAGATTTCAAATTTTTTTCATGTTTAGTCCTTGCCTCGTTTTTACACAAAGTTTAACCAATTAAAATCGACCTAGACCACTAATTACTGCAAGTTAACAGTCCCAAAGATGCAGAATTATTACCCTTTTCTTTTCCATTCATTTTCATTTTTCTAAAATCAAAACACACACTCATTTACACATAGTTCATCATCCTCTCTCAAACCTCTCAAGTGTTCTTCATTTCCAGAAAATTTACACCATCAAAACATCATTTCAACCCATAGAAAAAGTTTGAATCATCTAGAAGAGCAAGGAGGTGCCATTTATTTCGAAAAAGGACCAAGTTTGTAAAGATTTTGAAGCACAAATCCGACCAAAAACATTATCCATTCAATTTCCTTCGGTAGAAACCTTTCTCCTATCTCTATTTTCTGTTTTTACTAATTGCATGTTAGATCTAAACAATAAAAATGAGTTTTTATAAAGAATTATATCACTTTCTCTACAAAAACAATTTTTATCTAGATGATACTTAGATCTATGTTTTTGTGGATAAAAGTTGTTTAGAAACCATAAAAATGATGTTTTATAAGTTCTCTACTGGTTGCATGTCGAAACCCTTGGGTCACAAAACGTTTTTAGCGAGAAAAACATAAAATGGGAAAGAGACAGCAGCTAGGTGCGCAGCACCTGTGCCCAGGTGCGCAGCACCGAGCTGCTGTTCTTCCGAAAAATCGTCGTTTGTCCGTTTTAAACTTGTACACACATTCTGGACTTTTACAAATATTATTATAAGACTGAGATGAGTAAAACTAATAATAATAATGACTTGTGTTGGACTTATTTGACTTATTTTGAAGTTGTTGTGTGTATATGCATGTTTTGTGAGCGGAAATGGTTGTAGGTTTTGGACATGAAATTTGGGCGCGGAAGCGCTGCCCAAATTTCAGTAGAAAATCTAAACCATTTCAGTAACCTAAACATGGTTATCATATCAATAACTTTAACTTTGAACTTTCAAACTAAAAATAAACGTTAACCGCTTCGGACCAATTTTGAGACAATTTGACTTCATTACGTAATCATAAACAAAAGTTACCTAATCTTATATAAAGAACTTAATAAGACATTAACTTTTAGACAATCTTGGTATTCTTAGGCATTCCGTGATTCCCGGCTCCGTTCTCCGACCGATTCCGAGTTCACTCTCTTCACAAACCGTGAGTTACACCCCTCCTTACTTTTACATATAAATATGCTTTTTGGGGGAAACATGAGATCGAAATTGTTTTTGGACTATGTCATTATGTGAAATTGCTTATCAAACTATTTTGACTTTTGGTACTTATCGGACTAATTTGACTTTTGGACTTATAAACTATTTTGACTCTCGAACTATTTGAACTAGCTTGACTTTGAAACTTATTTGAACTACTTTGACTTTTGACTTATTAAAATTTGACGTTTGACTTATTAAACTTTGACTATTAAACTTTGACTTTTGACTATTAAACTATTTGGACGACTATTTGGCCTAATATGCGTAAACAACATCAATTGTTCGGATTGGCTTACTTTAGACTCCCTAGGTTTGCCTCTTTGGATACTTGAATAGACATTGATAGCTTGGTTGTATTAGGTGCTAAACCCTAGGTGAGAATATAACGCCGTAAGTGCAGACTAAAAGACTTTTAAAAATGGTTCGGCAAAAGTCCCACAATTTACTTGGACGACTATACACACTATTAACACAAGCCGTTAGCATATATTATGAGTATCGATACTTAGGAGCGGTCACTCCTTACCAATGGGTAGCGACCAAGGTACATATTGCTAAGTCCTCGCGGACTCTGACTGTAGACTTGACTAGTGGGCAGGTACTTGACTAGAATCGGATTAGTGTGTAGACTAAATCTTACGTATATTGAGCTTAGTGGTTGGTACAACTCGAGGATCATAGGTCTATATTACGCATATACTTACGTACTGTCTTGCACATGTGGATTAATCCACCGCTGAGGTAATGACTATGACCCCTTTTTGCTCGCTACACTATTTGACTCTATATTTGACTTAGACTTACTTTGGTCGTACTTGAAATTGTTTTGGACGTACTTGAACTTATTCTAAAACTTATTTAAATTTATTCTAAAAGTACTTGAAATTGTCTTGAAATTAGATTATTCTTGAATTTTAAGCACTTAAAAATTTAATTAAGTTACTCTTGAATTTTTAAGTATCTGATCTTATCTTAAGAATTCTTTGACCTTGAACGACTTTTGAACTTTTAAAAATCTTGAATCCGTCTCGGACTTTTATGAACTCTTAAATTGAACTTTTCTTCAATTTCATAAACTGTAACTCACTCACTACGTTTTCGTAGTTGACACTTTATCTCATGTTTCAGGAATTAAGCGTAAGTTATGAAGTGCATTGCTCAGGCGGGTCAAGTCTTTTATGTGAAGTGTACCTTGGGAAGAAGACCTTATTTTTGGGAATTTTATTTAAAAACACTTTTGTTATGTACTATGGTCTTATGTTGAATCTTGGTTGTATCTTTGACTTGTACTTTTCAATTTAAATCTTAATGACTCGAACCGTTATTTTTAGTGTAACCCGTGAAATGTCCTTTGCTCTTCACATTCCGTGTTTCCGCTTTAGCGGGGTGTGACAGACTTGGTATCAGAGCACGGGTTATAGTGAAAACGGTTTTAAAATCTTTCAAAAAGTTTTCGAAACCAAAACTATAACCAAGGCTTTTCAGAAAACGTCATTTTCGGGTTCAAACTTTAGTATGTTATTTTCCGCAATTGCATGATTAACCTTTTTCAACTATGCGTGACTTGATCAACCACCCGTAGTTCAAAATGAATTATGCAAGAACGGAAAATGAAAGGCTATCGTTAAACGGTTTTTGAGTCCATAAATTCCCGGTCTTGTCAATTCCCGACACTCACATGATTAACCCGTGCATGCATTTTACTTACGTTTTTCCTATTCTTAGTTTCCCCGTACTTATGTAACTCTCTATTCGCAAATACGCCATGTCTCAGTCCTCGAACTCTCGATCCCAGACACGGTCACTTCCCCGAGCCGCCTCCCCCTCTCACGAACCCTCTGAGGGCCACACCGCATCCGAAAGTCAGCGTCACCAGACGACTGACCCAACGGAAGACACGTCCCAGACCATCAGTAGCAGTAATGGGTCCAGCCCAAGGACGGTACTTCCACCTCCTAGGTTGGTGCCCGTTGCAGCACCACAGCCCCGAGGACCAAATGCTGGAGCACCTATGCATCCGCCGTCGGGCCCATTCCGACCCGCGCCTCCCCAGTCTTTCTTGGACCCCTACGATCCCGCCTTTCGCACTCCGATATCGGAGCGTTACGCATGGGATCGTCAGTTCATTGAGGAAAGACGGCGTGCGCAGGAGTCCGGACCCTCCCGACCCATGATGCCACCTACTCACCAGCCTCTTCCTCCGGACGCCTTCCTCAACCTGCACCGCCAAGTCCGTGGACTTGCCGAGGAAGCCCAGGAGCAGGGCCTTCTTTTATTTGAAGTCTCCGATGCTGCAAACGAGCTAGCACAGCAGTCTCGGCGGATCATACTGACGGCTCAGGCCACCGCCCGGACCGTCCAGTGCCTCGTCAGAGCTTGTATAGTCATGGGAGCACTTGTCGCAGCTCTCGCCGCCATGATGTTCTTGGAAGAGCGTTATTAGGCATATTTTCCCTTTTCTCTGTACTGTACCGGCTTAGTCGTAATTTTCCCATTGTACACGACTTAAGCTACTACTTATTATTCCTCTATGTATTGTACTTGTATGTTTCTCTCAGTGAATTTGTCATGTGTGCCGAAACTTCTAATCATTAATGAAAATTCTATCTTTTATCATTTGGTTTATCGTGTCTTGTGAACTTTGTACTTGTTGCGAACACTATGATTCTATCCCTTAAAACATAATCTTGCGTATACTACTTGATCATTCGTGTTAATCTCGTGCTATGACTATCTATGGTCACCTTAATCGTAATTGTTATCATATCTCATCCGCACGTTCTAAACCCAACCTAACTCCTTTCTATTGCAGAATCATGGCACCGCCGCACTTGAGTGCTAGTGACCTCGCCGAGCAAGTCATTTCCCAGATGAACGCAGCGATACCTGACTTGATCGCCCAGGTAATCGCCGGAGTGAGCGACAGGATCTTCAGAGGCGATAACCCCGACCCCTTTTGTTCGGAGATCAATCATGACAACAACCTCCCTTCTCCTCCAGCCCCCGTCACTCGAAGGAAAAGTGAGAAGCGTAGGGCTAGTCACCAACCCATAAGGGACGACCACGACAAGAAGCCCGCCATCAGACGCCGAGAGTATGCTGGACCGCACCCTATGTGCGGTAAGTGCTACCGGCATCACGTTGGGGACTGCCCAGCATGCTACTCGTGCAACAAAATTGGACACCTCTCCCGACAGTGTCGTGAAAACGCTGCTAAGCAGAACGAGGACGAGAACCTTGGAACTAACCCCTTACCTCCCTCTCCTGCTCTCTTCCAACGAAGGGAGAACAAGAGAAGGAAACTCCGCCACCAAATATCACGGACTAGTATCCCCCAGGGATACCCCACCGTACCCCGAACCCACACTAGACCGCACATCCAATGCAGCAGGTGCCCCTTCCCCCATGTCCGGAAGTGCCCGGTATGCAAACTTTGCAACACAGTAGGACACTACCCCTGGTGCTGTCCAGAAAATGCGAACAGAAGGCTGCTATGTCTCGAATGTGGGAGCAACCAACACTTTCGTGAGGATTGTCTCTTAGAGCATACCACAGAGACCCTCAGTGCTCTCGCAATCGCAGCCGAGGAAACCTCTCAGAACCTTAAGGCAACTACTGGTACGTTTCCTGTCAAATAACCCTCTTTTCTTCCACACTATTTGATTCAAGAACTGAAGGAAACCTTGCCCTTAGAGATTAGACATCTCATCAGTATAGGACCTCAGGCTTTACGGACAGTTTTCCTTCGAATATGCCAACGATCCAATAGCCGCACCTACAAATGCGAATTTAGGATTCCCCGTACGTCGATCGCCTAAAATTCCTCCACCGACCCAGCTTCCCTAACGAGAGACAGACAGACCCATCCGTTGTACGCTAAGCGTCATGAACTCATCGAGCAGACCGTCGTGAACCGATAGCCATCCCCGAGAATCGACAACCAGTCCGAGTGATTGCAGGATGCAACATACCTCTCGAAGGTCGACCCCGCCCGAGTTATCACCAGGTTCGCGACACTTTGACCAACACTTGCGAGGACCGCATGTTCCGAACCCGATGCAAACCACCCAAGCCTTTCCCATGTTAGTACGCCTAAACCACACATCGCCGGTATTCAGGGATTTAATGAGCAGAGTGCTTAGACCATACTTGAATGATTGATAAACCTTACTCCTCGCCAACACTCACACCTACTCAGGGAAGATCCTGTGAGCATCCCGAGCTCACCCTAGAACCCTTCCAAGGTCAGGAGCCGTACGCCAATTTCCCTAAGTTCGAACGCTGACCCCGAGCAGAACACTTCCCGACTCTATAGTCAACCTTGAAGGGACTCGGACCCAGGCCAAACGTAGCTCGTAGCGCCAAGCCCCTAGCATGAGTCCCGAAATCCGAAGATATTCGTGAACCCATTTCCGTCAAGAGCCATCGAATTGTTATTCCATTTACCCGGGATCCGACTTGCTGTAACCGGAGTTCCCGAGAATACCATTCTGGTCGAACATGTGTAAGGACACCACCCTGTATTCCGCCAAGTGCTCCACTTACCTCGAGGTCAAGGCAGGACACCGAAACTCACCCCACTACTAGTCGATCTACGTCCCTCTCTCCTTGAAGTTCCCTCCTGAGAATCGCCAGGAACGCGACTATATCTCATCACCTCTCACAGTTCGCCTGTCTTTAATCGGGTACACTTGCGTCACGGACCCCGTGCCAGCACTAAGTGTGAACCCATCAGTCTATGCATGGACGCAAGTGTCAAACACCACCCTGTCGGCTTGGAGCTGACGGTTGACGACTTGCAAGGTCCCACGTCTACCTTTACTCGCGAAGGACCGGAAACGTTCCCGTACTCGACCAAGGAGCAGCGTGACCGTCTGGAAGTAAAACCTCAATCCCTTGGATGGCAATAGGGTATCCTTTATGATACCGCCACGGAAGGAGGACAGTCTGCGTCAGGAAACGCGGCAAACTAAGCCGAGTACACCGGTTCAATCTAAGTCTTGGGTTATACCGACCCGACCTCTCATCGTTTATAACCTTCCCGACCGTCTCCCAATGTTCTTACGTGCCCCTCCTCACACTTGTAAATCGTTCATCGGATGAGACCTTAGTCATCTCCCTCTAAACAAGGTCAAAACCGCTACCGAACCAAGTTCTTTGTTAAAACATTTAGGTTATTGACTCCAAGGACATATAGCATGGACCGAACCTCGTACCCATCTCTGATTTCAGTAGGACCTCCGACGTAGTTCCACTACCGCGTGAAGGCGCATGGACCAAAACTCGCCAGGAGAACCCACTAAGATCCGACGGCAAAAAAATTTCCCCATGAGACGAACTAAATTTCGGGACGAAATTCCTTTCAACCCGGGGAGAATGTGACAACCGTCAAAAATCTAGATACTTGTTTAGCTACTATGTCGGTTCGAAATCATTAGTCACTCTTTTATCACGTTCGCCTTGTTCTAAATCGTAATTGTTGAGTCCGTACCTTGTCGGAACTAATGTCGGAATAACTTCCGGAATCAATTTTATAAGTCCTAATACCAAGAAAACACATATTGAACTTTCCTAAGTTCATAACTAATCATAATTAAGAACTTTCAGTTAACAAAAAGGTCCAACGAAGCAATAACGTAAAAACGAAAAATCAGAAAAAGCAGAAAAACTGCCCGCTGCGCCGCACCCCTTTGCTAGGTGCGCATCACCTAGCTGCAGATTTCAAAATTTTTTCATGTTTAGTCCTTTCCTCGTTTTTACACAAAGTTTAACCAATTAAAATCGACCTAGACCACTAATTACTGCAAGTTAACAGTCCCAAAGATGCAGAATTATTACCCTTTTCTTTTCCATTCATTTTCATTTTTCTAAAATCAAAACACACACTCATTTACACATAGTTCATCATCCTCTCTCAAACCTCTCAAGTGTTCTTCATTTCCAGAAAATTTACACCATCAAAACATCATTTCAACCCATAGAAAACGTTCGAATCATCTAGAAGAGCAAGGAGGTGCCATTTATTTCGAAAAAGGACCAAGTTTGTAAAGATTTTGAAGCACAAATCCGACCAAAAACATCATCCATTCAATTTCCTTCGGTAGAAACCTTTCTCCTATCTCTATTTACTGTTTTTACTAATTGCATGTTAGATCTAAACAATAAAAATGAGTTTTTATAAAGATTTATATCACTTTCTCTAC
Source organism: Senecio squalidus (assembly GCA_910822075.1). Lineage (NCBI taxonomy): Eukaryota > Viridiplantae > Streptophyta > Magnoliopsida > Asterales > Asteraceae > Senecio > Senecio squalidus. Next base: position 52,527,920 of record CAJVGC010000591.1, read on the forward strand.
AAAAACAATTTTTATCTAGATGATACTTAGATCTATGTTTTTGTGGATAAAAGTTGTTTAGAAACCATAAAAATGATGTTTTATAAGTTCTCTACTGGTTGCATGTCGAAACCCTTGGGTCACAAAACGTTTTTAGCGAGAAAAACATAAAATGGGAAAGAGACAGCAGCTAGGTGCGCAGCACCGAGCTGCTGTTCTCCCGAAAAATCGTCGTTTGTCCGTTTTAAACTTGTACACACATTTTGGACTTTTACAAATATTATTATAAGACTGAGATGAGTAAAACTAATAATAATAATGACTTGTGTTGGACTTATTTGACTTATTTTGAAGTTGTTGTGTGTATATGCATGTTTTGTGAGCGGAAATGGTTGTAGGTTTTGGACATGAAATTTGGGCGCTGAAGCGCTGCCCAAATTTCACTAGAAAATCTAAACCATTTCAGTAACCTAAACATGGTTATCATATCAATAACTTTAACTTTGAACTTTCAAACTAAAAATAAACGTTAACCGCTTCGGACCAATTTTGAGACAATTTGACTTCATTACGTAATCATAAACAAAAGTTACCTAATCTTATATAAAGAACTTAATAAGACATTAACTTTTAGACAATCTTGGTATTCTTAGGCATTCCGTGATTCCCGGCTCCGTTCTCCGACCGATTCCGAGTTCACTCTCTTCGCAAACCGTGAGTTACACCCCTCCTTACTTTTACATTTAAATATGCTTTTTGGGGGAAACATGAGATCGAAATTGTTTTTGGACTATGTCATTATGTGAAATTGCTTATCAAACTATTTTGACTTTTGGTACTTATCGGACTAATTTGACTTTTGGACTTATAAACTATTTTGACTCTCGAACTATTTGAACTAGCTTGACTTTGAAACTTATTTGAACTACTTTGACTTTTGACTTATTAAAATTTGACGTTTGACTTATTAAACTTTGACTTTTGACTATTAAACTATTTGGACGACTATTTGGACGACTATTTGGCCTAATATGCGTAAACAACATCAATTGTTCGGATTGGCTTACTTTAGACTCCCAAGGTTTGCCTCTTTGGATACTTGAATAGACATTGATAGCTTGGTTGTATTAGGTGCTAAACCCTAGGTGAGAATATAACGCCGTAAGTTCAGACTAAAAGACTTTTAAAAATGGTTCGGCAAAAGTCCCACAATTTACTTGGACGACTATACACACTATTAACACAAGCCGTTAGCATATATTATGAGTATCGATACTTAGGAGCGGTCACTCCTTACCAATGGGTAGCGACCAAGGTACATATTGCTAAGTCCTCGCGGACTCTGACTGTAGACTTGACTAGTGGGCAGGTACTTGACTAGAATCGGATTAGTGTGTAGACTAAATCTTACGTATATTGAGCTTAGTGGTTGGTACAACTCGAGGATCATAGGTCTATATTACGCATATACTTACGTACTGTCTTGCACATGTGGATTAATCCACCGCTGAGGTAATGACTATGACCCCTTTTTGCTCGCTACACTATTTGACTCTATATTTGACTTAGACTTACTTTGGTTGTACTTGAAATTGTTTTGGATGTACTTGAACTTATTCTAAAACTTATTTAAATTTATTCTAAAAGTACTTGAAATTGTCTTGAAATTAGATTATTCTTGAATTTTAAGCACTTAAAAATTTAATTAAGTTACTCTTGAATTTTTAAGTATCTGATCTTATCTTAAGAATTCTTTGACCTTGAACGACTTTTGAACTTTTAAAAATCTTGAATCCGTCTCGGACTTTTATGAACTCTTAAATTGAACTTTTCTTCAATTTCATAAACTGTAACTCACTCACTACGTTTTCGTAGTTGACACTTTATCTCATGTTTCAGGAATTAAGCGTAAGTTATGAAGTGCATTGCTCAGGCGGGTCAAGTCTTTTATGTGAAGTGTACCTTGGGAAGAAGACCTTATTTTTGGGAATTTTATTTAAAAACACTTCTGTTATGTACTATGGTCTTATGTTGAATCTTGGTTGTATCTTTGACTTGTACTTTTCAATTTAAATCTTAATGACTCGAACCGTTATTTTTAGTGTAACCCGTGAAATGATCCTTTGCTCTTCACATTCCGTGTTTCCGCTTTAGCGGGATGTGACAACTTTTGACTATTAAACTTTGACTTTTGACTTATTAAATTAATTGGACGACTTTCTATTTATGGAAATTTTTGAACTAAAGGAACCATTTTTGTACGAACTATTTAGACTACTTTTAGACTATTTTTGTACGAACTATTTTAGAATACTTTTAGACTATTTTTGTACGAACTATTTGGACGACTATTTGGACTAATATGCGTAAACAACATCAACTGTTCGGAATGGCTTACCTTAGACTCCCTAGGTTTGCCTCTTTGGATACTTGAATAAACATTGATAGCTTGGTTGTATTTAAGTACTAAACCCTAGGTGGGAATATAACGCCGTAAGTGGAGACTAAAAGACTTTTTAAAAAAATGTTCGACTAAAAGTCCCACAATTTACTTGGACGACTATACACACTATTAACACAAGCCGTTAGCATATATTATGGGTATCGATACTTAGGAGCGGTCACTCCTTACCAATGGGTAGCGACCAAGGTACATATTGCTTAGTCCTCGCGGACTCTGACTGTAGACTTGACTAGTGGGCAGGTACTTGACTAGAATCGGATTAGTGTGTAGACTAAATCTTACGTGTATTAAGCTTAGTGGTTGGTACAACTCGAGGATCATAGGTCTATATTACGCATATACTTACTTACTGTGTTGCACATGTGGATTAATCCACCGCTGAGGTAATGGCTGTGACCCTTTTTGCTCGCTACACTATTTGACTTTGTATATGACTTAAACTTACTTTGGTCGCACTTGAAATTGTTTTGGACGTACTTGAACTTACTTTAAACTTACTTAAATTTATTCTAAAAGTACTTGAAATTGTCTTGAAATTAGATTATTCTTGAATTTTAGGCACTTAAATTTAATTAAGTTACTCTTGAGTTTTTAAGTATCTGATCTTATCTTAAAAATTCTTTGACCTTGAACGACCTTTGAACTTTTATAAATCATGAGTCTCGGACTCTTATGAGCTTTTAAATTAAACTTTTCTCCAATTCAAACTGTAATTCACTCACTACGTTTTCGTAGTTGACACTTTATCTCATGTTTCAGGAACTAAGCGTAAGTTATGAAGTGCATTGCTCGGGCGGGTCAAGTCTTTTATGTGAAGTGTACTTGGGGAAGAAGACCTTATTTTGGGAATTTTATTTAAAAACACTTTTGTTATGTACTATGGTCTTATATTGAATCTTGGTTGTATCTTTGACTTGTACTTTTTAATTTAAATCTTAATGACTCGAACCGTTATTTTTAGCGTAACCCGTGGAATGATTCTTTGCTCTTCACATTCCGTGTTTCCGCTTTAGAGGGGTGTGACATATCGACAAGATTTCATTTTGGAATTTGGATAAGTGAAATTCATTAATAAAAAGTTTTGAGATAGGGTGTGGAGTGTTGAACTTTTGTCATCTTTGTATTTCTAAATATTTTTAGAAACTTTTGTTAATGGAATACATTTTAAAGATTGAACTGTTTCAATATTGGTGTGTTGTTTTTGTTAAACCTCACATATGGATTCTCGACGTAACCTTTGGTCTTAAACCGATACGAGCTAGAAAAGTTATTCAATATTTTAACTGTTTCAAAATTACAGTATCTGTTAATGATCAGTTAGACATGATAGTTAAATCTATTTAAGAAATTACTCGTTTTCTCTTCCTTTATGAACAAACAACATAGCTTTGTTGTATCGTAGTTTCAAAATCTTAATCATGTCGTGATACTCAATTCTAATACAAAAATTCAAAACCCGTATGGAAGCTAATATTAAATGATCCCCAATTCTGTAACAACAAAAGACTAAAAGCAATAACAAAGAGTTTTATGTAAACAAGAGAAGACACAAAATTAGGCAACAAAATAAGAAAGTATAAATCCGGGTAAGCGATTTATCAGCTTGTACCGCCTGCCTTCTTGCTCGTCGAGTACTTACCCCAGCTAAATTATATGAATTTGGAGTAGCAAATAAAGGAGTCTCCAAATCCCCCAAAATCCTCCCAGAAACCATCTCTCCAAGCATCCCAATAGTCGGACTAGGACTAATCGCAGTGGTTATATCAACACCACGCCGAGTAGGCATGGCTAAAGGTGGTGGTGCTCGTTGTTGAAAGCCACGACGACTAAGTTGTGAACTAGGTGGATCTATAACGCAACGTCTAGGTGTAGGAGGCCTAGGTGGGATCAACGTTCCTACAACCGAACTATTTTCTTCATTAACTTGTCCACGACCATATAACGGGACAATCGTGTTTTGAGATACTTCGCTTTTGCATACGGGACACTGAGGGTTTTTCTTATCTAGTGTTTGATCAGATGAAGTAATTTGATTATGAATCCATTTGTAGATGCATGGCCAACAATAGAGGTGACCACAAAGTGTCACAACAGGATCTTGAACAGGATCTAGACAGATATTACAGTCGAAACCGTCTGAAACACAATTATTGTTTTGGGGTTTGTCGGAGGATCCTGATGCTTCATCGTCTCTTGTTATACCTGTTTTCATGTTCATTTACATCAAAGTAGTGCTCCATACACCTTCAAACTTATGAACATGAGTACCTAAAAATGAAAAGTCTAATTTTAGTAGCTTTATAGAAGTTTGAAAATATAGTCTAAGTATAGTTGGTCTAAATTGTATTGACACCACAATTATATATATTTTTTCTTATTTAAAATTATCCACGACTCATTGTTTTGTGGCGTCTATGAATCATTGTTTTCATCTACATTTTCAAATTTGGAGTACTTCAAATACTATATTATATTTATTAAAAAAGCAAGGCTTAATTCAATCAACATTTAAATAACATCTTAAATATTCTTATTTTTGTATATTCTTTCAAGTCTGTCTATCTAAAATATAAGTTTTTTTTTATGAGTTATTAACTTTTGATAATTATTTTTATTGGGTCAGTGAAAAAATGCATCGTCTATCATTATCCATCACCTATCACACGTAACACTATGCTTGAGGAGATAAGATTATATGTAATGCACAGGTTGAGATTATGAACTAGACAACAAGTTGTTTGAATTATATCGACGAAGAAACTCATTCTTAAAAAGGTGCATAAAACGTAACAACATCACATTGTTTCATATTTAATAGTAATAAAGTGACATTAGTAACCAACCGGTAATTAACAATAGACGATGTGCTTTTTTATGATCCAATCAGGACAAAATTTAAAAGTCTCAGTTACGTAGTGAGATCAAACAGATTACGAAGGCTCATAAGGGCAAAAATAAAAATAAGTTTATATTTTAGATAAATAACCAATATTTCTTCTGTTAATAACCCTATAATTACAAACAAAAGTTTATAAACTTATATGATATGTTTTTTGACCAAAAACTACTTATAATAATTTCGTGATCAAATCAGTTAAGTGAGGTAAGGTGCTATAATCACTACAACAAAATTGCTAATTATTCACGCTTTTTTCTTCGTGGTCTATGAAGGTGTGAACAAAAAATCTATGATGTTCACAATTTTATGTGTGTAAACTTTTAATGCACATATAATTGTGAAGAAAATTGTTCGCACTTTTAAATGTGAAAGAAGAAAGATACATTTTCATCACATCATAAAGTGTGAGCAATATAATTTTCTATCACATTTTTATGCACGAACAATACTAAGGGGGTGTTTGTTTCGGCTTATGAGCTTATGTGATTTTTCATAAGCTCATAAGACCATTTTTTTTTGCTTATGAGCTTATCAAGTTAAACTTATGACTTTAAATAAGCCATAAGCTTAATTTGATAAACTCATAAGCTGGAAAAAAGGGCCTATGAGATTATGAAAAATTACATAAGCTCGTAAGCCACTTACATAAGCCGAAACAAACACCCCTAATTTATATTTTACACATAAGTGTCGCAACTTAAAGTGTGAAAAATATATGGTTTTTTTCCGCTTACTCGTGTGAAACTATAGAAGAAAAACAATCGATTACTGTATATATTAAAAAAAGAAGAGTACATTTTAAAGCGTCAGAAAATAAATAACACCTAAAAGAAAACTTCAGGAATGAACGTTTCTTTAAAACAAATGCCTTTGAGAAAAGAGAGTTGATTGACATATCTAATTGGTATGTCTAAAAAGGTAACTAATGCATTAAAATGTTATAAATGAGGCATTAAAAACGAGAAAAGAGAAAATATATATATCATTCAATGCATTTGGTACAAACTCTTGATGCGCATTAGGCATATTATTATTTATCTTTAGAAAATTTTAAAATGAAAAAAGGTCAAAAACATTACAAAAAAATTCATCTGAGTCTAATTTTCAAACAACCATATCTTTATTAAATTAAAAGAAAAGACTCAGAGAGTCTAAATCAAGCTCTACTCGATCTAGACTACGTACGATCGATAAATTGAAACTCCGACAAGCGATTTGTCGAATTGATTAGGTTATGACGACTTGAGAATTTGTGTGCCCTGTTTGGTAGGCACGATCGATAATTTGAAGGATTTATGAAGCTTATACTCAATTTTGCCCTAATTTTCTCGCTTACTTGTAGGATCGATAAATTGAAGCTTCGTTAATTCTTCATATCAAGCTCGATCATCTGGCTGTTGAATTGTTGTGTCAAATTCGTATCTGGCTGCACTAATTACAGGTAATCTTCGATTCATGTTAATTAGTTTTGATTTGTGGTTTTTATCTAAATTTGTTTTAAAAAAGTTCATTATAATCGACTCATATTCAGTTAATTAGTTTTGATTTGTGATTTTATCTCAAATAGGTTATGAATCATTCAAAAAATTGTGTTTATCTGCATTTCCTTATCATATTGTTGTATTAGTCATCTCAGTTTGATGTTAATTTGTGTTTATCTGCATTGTGTTTTGGATTCATTATTAAGAAAAGTTTTATGTTAATTTGTGTTAATCTGTATGGTTAATGAGGACTGCCCTAATCGTTTAAAGCTTAGGCAATATGAACTAAATTATTATAGCTTGTGCAGGTAAATGAGTCTTTTATCTTTTTTGCTCGAGTTGGAGCTATAAGAGGGTCAATTGTTTGTTCTTGTTTTTAAATCACTTTATTATGTTCTTGGAAAATATTCAGGTACACTATCATAAGTTTAGTTGTTTTTCAAGCCTTCCCATTGATTGTGTCAAAACAGGTTGGAACCTAATAAACCTAGCTCCAATCAGTTGAACATGCGACCCAATATCTTACATTATGTATCACGAAATAATGGTAAACCATGTAGTGACACTGCAAAGTACGCTATAATTTCCAAACGAGTCATTAGATAAGGGTACTATCATTTTCTAAAACAACGTTATGTATTAGGAAATAATGGTAATTCAAGAATATTTGCATATATTGTGAACTAGGTGGATCTATAACGCAACGTCTAGGTGTAGGAGGCCTAGGTGGGATCAACGTTCCTACAACCGAACTATTTTCTTCATTAACTTGTCCACGACCATATAACGGGACAATCGTGTTTTGAGATACTTCGCTTTTGCATACGGGACACTGAGGGTTTTTCTTATCTAGTGTTTGATCAGATGAAGTAATTTGATTATGAATCCATTTGTAGATGCATGGCCAACAATAGAGGTGACCACAAAGTGTCACAACAGGATCTTGAACAGGATCTAGACAGATATTACAGTCGAAACCGTCTGAAACACAATTATTGTTTTCGGGTTTGTCGGAGGATCCTGATGCTTCATCGTCTCTGTTATACCTGTTTTCATGTTCATTTACATCAAAGTAGTGCTCCATACACCTTCAAACTTATGAACATGAGTTCCTAAAAATGAAAAATCTAATTTTAGTAACTTTATAGAAGTTCGAAAATAGAGTCCAAGTAGTTGGTCTAAATTGTATTGACACCACAATTATATATATATATATTTTCTTATTTAAAATTATCCTCGAATCATTGTTTTGTGGCGTCCATGAATCATTGTTTTCATCTACATTTTCAAATTTGGAGTACTTCAAATACTATATTATATTTATTGAAAAAGCAAGGCTTAATTCAAATTTCTTGGTTAGGGATAATAGGGGTAATGAATAACTAATGGACTGAAAAGTAATAGTTGGTTATATATAAACTAATCATTCATTATCCACAAATGGCTAATAATTCATTCCTCTACGATTTAAGGTTAATAGAAATCATTACTTATTGCATTGCATAGTATATCATTTCCCTTTCCCTTTCCCATTACCCATTTTCAACCAAACACCCCCTTAAATAACATTTTAAATATTCTTGTTTTTGTATATTCTTTCAAGTCTGTCTATCTGAAATATAAGTTTTTTTTTATGAGTTATTGTATTATGTTCTTTCCACCGGATAATTAAGACTTTTAATAATTATTTTTATTGAGTCATTGAAAAAACGTATCGTCAATCATTATTCATTACTGATCACACGTGACACTATGCTCGAGGAGATAAGATTATATGTAATGCATAGGTTGAGATTATGAACTAGACAACAAGTTGTTTGAATTATATCGACGAAGAAACTCAATCTTAAAAAGGTAAATAAAAGATAACGACATCACATTGTTTCATATTTAATTGTAATAAAGTGACATCAGTAAATAGACGATATGCTTTTTTATGATCCAATTAGGACAAAATTTAAAAGTCTCGGTTACCTAGTGAGATCAAACAGATTACAAAGGCTTATAAGGGACAAAAATAAAAATAAGTTTATATTTTAGATAAATAACCAATATGTTTTTTTGTTAATAACCCTATAATTACACACAAAAGTTTATAAACTTATATGATATGTTTTTTGACAAAAAACTACTTATAATAATTCCGTGATCAAATCAGTTAAGTGAGGTAAGGTGCTATAATAATCTCAATAGTGATCACAAGATATTTTTAGTAAACTTAACAAATATATGCGTAAATAGTAAATGAACACAGTGGTTTACGAGGAAAGACCTTGATCCTTTTGGATCGCCGACCTAAAACCTCGGGAAGGGATAATAATCCCTTTCCTTTGCATATATTATTGATAAAACGGTGAAAGTGCAAAGTATGAGCACAAATGATCGATGTTAAGTGTTTGAGTGTTGTTTCTAATGAGTATTCGGAGTGAAATTGTGTGTGTTTCCTATGTCGATCACTGCCTTTATTTATAATGAAAGAAAATAACAACTATAGCGAAAAAGGTGGGATTGTCCTAGTTCCGAGATATCTGGGATCCTTCATAGACTACTTCTTCAACGTTCTCTTCAAGTGTTTAAGCTTTGACACGGACTTAGTCTATAACGGCTATAATCAGCCGGTCGTGATACATGTGAACACAAGAGTATAATATATAGAAGAATGATAATAAATAGTATTAGTCATCATAAACCTGTATATGATCCGTGATCACGTGATCATGTAGTCTGCTCGTGATCCTTATTTAACCTGCAATCTATTGTGATCAGGGATGAAAATTCCATCCATAACAATATGTGAGGTGGTCCACTAAATAAATAGCGATAAAAAAGTGATAAAAAAAAGTTGATTTAATTGGTGAAAAATATGTTTGTAAACTTCTATTAAAAATAAATATAAAAATACCAAATTACCCTATTGTTTAAGTCATGTTAGAGGCACATGACCTACAAATCGTTAAAAATTAACAGACGTTAGAAAATTGGATAACCGGGGTTATAGAAATACAACAATAAGGACTATTGATGTATTTATTTGGAAAAAAACCTCAAACTAATAATTTGACTACAAACATAGAGACCAACGGTGTAATTTGTTTATTTTTTTTTATTTTTTTTCTTTTTTTTGTCTCTAATAAGATCACCTATTAGTATTTATTTTGAAAAAGTTAATATATTTAAATATTTTGTCTCTCATAATCATTATAAAGTGAAAATTTTGCCGGTAAGATTATTACCTTACATGATTTAACTCGTGAATCTTGACTTTTTTTTTTCTTCTGATTATTAATTTTCATTTTTTAAAGGATCAAACTTAAAACAAATTTTAAAAGTCTATTAGGTTATAGTTATATTTTTTAGGGCGCATAAGCTAAATCGTGAAATTTTTATAGATTCATATAAATTAATGGTTTTTGATGGATCATCATCATAATAAGAAAATAAAAGTCTGATTATTGGTTTAAGAAAGCAAAAGCAATTCCTTCTTCTTCTTCAACTCTAATCTCCAGATTTTAAGGTTCCTAATCTCTCTAATTGTTTCTTAATTTATTTAATTGTTTCAATGTCATTTGCTATCATTTCTTGTTTAAAGTCTGATTATTTAACATGTAATTGCTTGTTTTAGGGGCTGTTTGTTTCGGCTTATATAACGGGTTTACGAGCTTATATAAATTTTGATAAGCTTATAAGCCCATTTTTTCCGGCTTACGAGCTTATCAAGTTGAGTTAAGCCGAAACAAACACGCCCTTAGTAACCCTGAAATATCTTTTTGTTGATTAATTCATGTTTACGTAATATTTAAATTTTGGTTTTGGTTTACAAGCTTATACAAACATTTATCCCCCTACGGTTTAACAAACTTGTATTGTGATTATACTCACCCCTTCTAATTTCTGTTGTTTAGTTATCGTCGATTGTTGCTACTACGCGCAATTGCTTCGATTATAAGACCGCGGAAATGCATCCTCCTTTGACGTTACATAGACACCCAATGTGTGCTGAAGTAAGACTCATTTCCCCCTTTTCTTTTATCTTAAACAAATTTACTACTATCAGAAATGCTTTATTTGGAAGATTGAGGATTTTGACAACATTTCTTTTAAATTATAAGAAATGCAATTCAAAACACGGAGTTGTAGAATTATATGTCATTTGAAATCATCTATATGAAATAGGAATATTAATATTTCTAACTGATTTGTATATAGAATACATTTTTAGGTGTAGACAACAATTAGCATTTCTAGGTGTTCAAGCTCTACCATTTCATGTGAATTTTCATTTTCGGGAAGTATGTAGAGAACAACAATAAGAAAAGTTTAACGGGGTTGTTGGGAGGGAAGGGTTTATCCTGTGGTTAATGTTTCTGTGTAGATGTAACAAACTTTGAAGCTTCTATATATCCTAAACCTTGCTGCTACGTAATATTTAGCTTTTGATTTTGTTTTATTATCCGTGTGGAATGGAGTGACACTAGTGTCTTAGATATAGGATTGGTTTGCTAAGATTTGGAGTGTTATCAACTTGAATCAAAATCCAAATCTGGTTGTTGCTGATGAGCAGATGGACATGGGGTGTTGATATTTGTTGTGTGTTTCTCAGTCATTTGCATGACGAATAGCCCGGGCTGTGTGTTTTGTCACGACTGTTAATCTGTTATCTTGGACAGTTCACCCTGTGGCCCCATTGTTGAATAGACTTTACCTTCATATTTAATCTGCATAGATAGATATATGCATACTAACAGAAAGATATATGTATTCTAACTGGTTTAAATACTAATGTATCCCCTTCTTCAATAACCCGGTACCTCTTCCTTAAGTTGCTTAGTATCCATTTGTGTAACGTGTGTCTCTCTAACATGTTTAGGATATGAATGTGGCTCATATAGGTCTTATGCTTATTGTTTTATTCAAATACCCAATCCCTGAAACTGGTCTGTTACAACCCTTTTGTCTTGTGTTTGATGTAGATAATCGAACTTTTCCAGAAGTGCCATAATGACCATCCATATGGCAAGTTCTTTGGTGAGTGCACAGATCTCAAGATAAAGCTCGATAAATGTTTCCGACAGGAAGTAAGCTTTTTTGAACTAGTGTTTTTATGTTACTTTTCTTTATATATTCTTTTAAAAGTATTCGAAATCAAGAGCGTGTAGGGATATTATTATTAAAATTATAGTTTTTCTCATATTTCTTGTTGGTTGCCAATGACAGAAAGCTGTGAAGAGGAAGGCAAATTTTGAAGAGAGTAAAAAACTGAAAGAGAGGCTACAAGCTAGTCGGAGAGAAACTACTGAGAATATTATGTAAAGCTTCCTGATAACTATTTGTCATAACGCACATGGAAACGAGAACATTCATTCATAAGTGTTAGAGACAGAAAATACTGATACCTTTAAATGCTTGTTCCCGCGGTTATGTTTTTTGAGATGTTGTGGAATCATATATACTGTCTAGTCTTGGTATCTTGTTTGATCTGTTTCAATAAAAGAAGTATGATTGACACTGGTTCATTATGATTGTACTTGTATCCTTGTTCCACATGCTAGTGATATAGAAATATTTTTCCATAATTGAACTCGAATCTAGTGCAAATGTTGGTATAAGATCATCAAACATAAAAACGCTCAAGAACAAAACACCGTCTCTTTAGTACAATACTTCCAAATAAACTTCAATAGTTTTAACGCAGAAAGACCCTTACCCATTGTTGACTTGGGCAAAACACAGCAGTTGACGGCTTGGCCTCGGCCTGTCCTTCGGTTTCAGTTGGGTTTAGCTCCATTTCTTGAGCACTGACAATGACACTTACTTAGGCTTGTAACAAACCATTGGGAGGTCTCAAGCTTCTCCTTGCTTATACGACTTTTCATCACTAGAGTCGAACAATTAAATTGGATGTCTTTTGTGGCTTGTTTTGCTTCTCCAGGGAAATTTTATCAAAGTTTCATCGACATTTCATATGTTTCACTCACATTGTTGCTTTTTGGACACTAACCCGCAAGGAAACGAATCTAAAAAGGGGAAGAAAATCAAGTCCTGTTAGATCATTTTGTTTTTTTAAACTGTTTGCCCCGAGTTAAACCAAAACTGTCATCTTCTGTCATGTCGTAGTATTCTTTCACGTCAATCTTCATACTTTATCCAAACTCTTCGTAAATTCTTTGAGGTGTTTGTAGTTAGAGAAGGTCTTTGTCATATTTTAAATAGTTTTCATATACATGGTTTTTCCTGTTCTTATTTTATGTTGTAACCTCTTTTTAAAAAGCTATGTTAATTGTTGCCGGTCGCCGTATAGACATAATGGAATAGTTCATTAGTTATATAAATCACACAACAGTTATTTCATATAATGACCCCAGTTACCTAAAATGTATTGTTTCAATATGTCAGAAAAATGAATTTTCTTTAATGACAACAAGCATTCGAGATTTCTAAAGATATGAACATAAAGTTCAGGTTCATTTTCAGACAAAAAAATGAATTTTCGTGACTGGTATTAAATATTAATGTTAACAGAAGTCATTGTGATGTCTTTGTCTACGAGTGATGGAGCGACCCATACGAAGTCTTCGAGCCGTGAGTGCTGCCAACAACACATCGACACTATTCTCAACTGCTTCGGCCTGTTTATCCAACCCCAACAAGTTAAATTGTGAAACAAGATGTAGCTCGTCTAGTAGCCCAATGGCGGCCGCGGCTGTACAAGTCCGGTCCCATGATGGTTGAGGCCTGCATTCATAAATTTGTCTGAGTTAGCATGAAGGGTGCAGAAAGCAACTCGGCTCAGTAAAAGTCAGACAAATATTTAAACAGAAAAAGGTGACAAAAACAGGTTCGGCTCAAAACGGACCATTTATTACTTTGGTTTAAGAAAATAGACTTTTGGTAACCTTCAAGCTATTTAACAGGTTCCACATTGATCCATTTACAAATATATGGACTGATTTTGCCACCTCTATAGAATATATCAAAGAAGAATGTTTGAATAGTGAGATTTCCATCAACTACACATCTTACCGAAGTTTATGCATTGCAGATGCACCTGTTGTGAGCGATATGCAAGGAAGACCGTCTCCCCATACTAAATCCGCACGTTCCTGCAATCATAATCTTATTTTTTAGGATTATTACTTCCTCTCACGCATGAAAGATTGCAACCATTCAACCAGATATAGTATAAGAAAGATGTTGAGCTATTTACAAATTACCTAAACTACCCTAAAAGTCCCGAACTATGAAAAAGATCCATAATTAGTTTAATTGCCACCCAATCACATGAAACCAGATACTTTTTCCGTACATCGCTTGCAAAAGTAATTTTTAAGATAATTTTTAAGATAACCTTTGCTTTTTCGGTTTTTCCCCTTGGTAATCATAACGAAATATATTGAGGTTGTGTGCATTAAAAATACACTTTGGACGACCCTTAACACGTTCGAGCCATTGACTTACCTTTTTAGCTAGGTTTTTTGTATTGAACCAGTTGGAGCTAACACAACCCGGACCGACTCTTTCATAAGTAATGAGTCAAAATGGACTTTCTCGTGACCAAGAGTGACTAATTTGGCTCAGATCAATTCGTTTAGCCTTATTCATTTGTTCTGTTGTAAATTAGGATGATACACATGACAAAGTATGATGAATAAAAACAATGTGTATGTAAATAGCATATGACATACCTTTAAACGCTTAAACATTGCAGCCGAATTGCTCCACGTACCATCAATCAATATAAAGTTCAACGTCTCGCCCGAATCTGCCTGTATGTATAAGCAAGCAACTTATCACCTCATAAATTTGATATTTCTTTAAGTGGCAAGAGGGGTGAGTTGAATAACAGGTCAATACAGGTTCAGTTCAAAAGAAAACTTTTAGTACCCGGCGGGTAAGGTTGAGCCACAAACACCTTGTTGTCCATTTTCATATATTGAATGTGGGAGTGTCTTATTACGATAATAATCACTGTTCTATGAATAAAACTATCTAGGAGGTTATATGTGTTCAAAATAGGCTTTTACTGACGTTTAACCCATTTGACCCGTTAACGAATAAACAAGCCAAAACAGCCCATTCATGAGTAGAGGGTAACATATGCCAACTCTAATACTTTAGCATGGTACTACTTTTCCAGATATTGAAGCACAAACAGAAACAGCCCTAAAAGAGTAATAACCATATGAGCCTATTGAACTTTAGTTTTTGAAGAAAAAACGCTAGATCGTAACCAAAAAGATACAAGCAAAGTACTTTTTGCGGTTCACAGAGATGACTGTCTAATGAGTATCCAGCAAAGCTATCCTCCACGGACTTCGTAGGTGCATTTTTATTCGGATAAAGGCACCAAACATTGTTTCTCCCTGAAAGTTTTTCATAACATATTAGGCAGCAAATAAGTAACTTTAGCAATTTATCCATGGGAAACGAAAATTATTGTATCTAAACACAAATATAAGTTTTAATACAATATATGAATGCAGGGTCCTTTTACGTTTGACTTTCCACATAATGTTTGATCCAGAATTTGATTATTGACATATAGTTTTAGAAAAATATCTGATTATATTAATAAAACAAAGTATTGTTGGGATGACACTAATGGGCAAATACCTAAGTTCAACATGAAAACTTTCCAGAGAAATAAAAACGCAGCAATTGTCAACAAATGAGTTTAGCATAACTCCAGAGACATTTATTCAGAGAGGTAAAAATCATACAAAACTCCAGAGACACTTGTTGCAACCATATTAGAATGGCGTCTTCGTGGTCAAAATATTAAAACCTACAGTGGATGTGAAGATCCTAGGGGATCTGGGCAAGTGGTTGAAATGTAATGACCTAAACTCCAACAAAAGTAAAAGTCATTAGGTGGATTTGAAGAAGGTGTTCTAAATAGCATTGGTAGAAGAACAAAACGCTGATTATGTCCATGTTGTGATGAAGAAGGTGAAACAATCACTCATTGCTTAGTTCTATGTGATTTTACTAAAGAGGACGGATAAAAATATTATGTATAATGATATCGGGTAATTTAATACTTGACTTTTAGAGTGCATATGAAATAGAAACTTAACGGTTTATAGATGCATAGAAACCACGATGTGTTTCAGGTTCATCAAAGGCATTTGGAAATTTTCTTTCAGATACAGTTAAGTACATTTCATTGAAAACTCATAAAAATTTTATTTTGGTTTCATACGTTGAAATATCTAGGTTGGTATTGTGTTGTGTCACATATTATTTCCATTCGAGAATAAAACCTTCTTTAAAATTATCAAGATCTTTAAAGTAACAGTTATGTTGCAGCATTTGTGAAACTAATAATCTGACCAAGATAATAAAAATCAGAATCAGAATCACTGTAATTAAACACTAAAAAATTATTATTTCAACATCACGTCACAATAAACAGATTTATAACGCCCAATATAATAACCAAGATTATATGTCATTTCCAAACAACCCCAAAGTACAAATATCAAATAGGACATACCTGAATCTATAAATGCCTTCCACATGATATCTTCATGTTCAGCTATGCCAAATAAGCATAATGTGGCCGAATCAATACCATATACTTGCCATAATAACTTCCCAGTATTGTTTTGCCTCAAGAAATCCTAAAAAATCACGAGTTAGCATCAATTGATTAAGACAAACATTCTTGGCAATCGAAAATGGTCGACACTGTATATACCTTTGGATGCATATATAACCAAAAGCGTATCCGGTGCCAAAGAGAACAAGGTACAACCCTCGAACACATACAATCTTCAAGAGGAAGCCAGCACTGTAAAAACTTCATTAATATCTCAAGACAATAACCGTATGAGTTTTCAAGCAACTAACTTTTTTTAAGAAGCTACGTAAACAAAATACAATAAAAGTGAAAGATGCCATAAAGGTATTGAGGAAAGAAGCATGGCATACCTTTTGGCAAAGGTAACCTCTGCTTCCAAGTAAACGGCACGCTATTTGTCTAGCTGAAAAGAAATGAAGCTTTTGTTCGGAATCATCTAAAGCCTTATATTTTTCTCTGTGCTTTTTATCTTCTTGCGTCTTAAAATCTCCCTGAATAGAACAGTATCAATTTAAGTAAACTAAGTAGGTGTTACGATGTGTGCAATAATGAGAATCAATTAAGACGTTTACAGTTAATTAGCCTACTGAAGCTAACCTACTTAGTATATAATTATTAACAAGCATAGGAAGAATTGATTCTAACCAAGGAAACATTCTTCTTTTTGTGAAATGCAATAAAAATAACATATATAACAAATTTCTTCAAGAAGATGGCACGACGTGTGAAGCGATAAGTTAATTGTAAAAATGAAACGATATGTTAATTATAAAGCTGGTCCAGTGTTGGATACCTACTCTACAACCCATCAATTCAATTTACCATAATTAGAAACTACTGAATATGACATTGCAATTGTAACAGCCCAAGCACACCCGTAGCGTGATATTGTCCACTTTGCCCACCGGCGCACGGATTTGTGTCTGGCACGGAACCCGTGCCAAAACGCGTCATACTATTACAGCAATGGATAAGATAATAAATGAAAATAATAAGGGTTATACTACCTTAAGCTTACCACCAAGGCCTCCAAATTTCATGTGGGAATCAGATTGTGTTTCTAAGAGAATCATTTCCTGAACGATTTCAGATACTTGTGAAGGCAATGGGGAAACACTACCCCACGCCTGCCATTCTGAAAGGCTAACTATACTGGGTTTTTCCTCATTCACCACCGACGAACAAACGTCCATGTTCATGGTGGCGGTGCCGGTGACGGTGACGGTGGTGCGAAGAAATATATGTTTTGGTTTTGAGTGTTTCAGAATAGTTAAAGCCCTAAAGCAGCTACTAAATGTCAACATACTTGTTTAGTGTTCAAGTTTTACCATTTTTCTTTTTCAAATATTGAATCAAACATGTAGGCCCAATTGCTATTACTAATTACAAATCTCTTATCTACAAACAAATAATTGATTCAGTATACACATATTTCTTTCTTAGGGTCATTATAATTTTAAATCATGACAATCACTCACTATATTATTATCGATATAATTATATAACGTTTATTTATCTTTGGGCCCAAGATAACTCGTTGTCAACCCACAACAATCGTAGGTGCTCGTTATCATACCATCTCACTTTGTTGTAAAAGCTCGTTGTGATATTCGTTGTATTTTCAATGAAACGTTTTGATGGGTTTTTTTTTTCCTTCCAATGGCTAGTTTTAAAGAAAAAAATTTGAATCCCAAATTGCTAGTTTATAAACGGATATATTCCATTTTCTATTATTTATTTTTTGTTACCTCTTCAATAAATAACCTACTAAAATAGATATTTTTCACAAAAACATACAACATTTTACTTTATCTTTTACACAAACATAAAAAGGAGTTTACAATCTTCAACCGATCCCAATGTTACGGATTCGTCATCGTCTGAATCCGAATTGGTCAAATTTCTAGTTATGGCGGGACAAGCAATTACACAAATGGAGGCGGATGAAAATGAAGCGGAAAGTTCACGTCGGCTTGAAAGAAATAAAAAGTGATATATAACTGCGATCAAACCGCAGCAAACACTAATATGTTACGACATTACTTCTCTTGTGAAAGCACGTACCCGGATGAATATTTTCGTAGACAATTTCGTATGAGAATACCAATTTTCCTCCAAATAGTCGAAGGTATCTTTAGTTACTCCGTATAACCTTTGCCCGACTATTTTAAATTTTTCAAACAACGACCAGATTGTAGGGGTAAAATGGGTTTTAGCTGTTTACATAAATGCACGTCCGCTAAGCGGCGTATGAGATTACTCCGACGCTATTGACGAATATTTACAAATATCATAGAGCACATCATTTTAATCCCTAAATAAATTTTTTAAAATGTATTATCCATCCTTATACAAACGTTTATTTAAGAACCCCAACACAAGATGATGTTAATCGTTTATATCAACGACACGATGAGGTTCACGGGTTTAGGGGTTTGCTTGGTAGCATCGACTGTATGCATTGGCGTTGGGATCAATGTTCAAATGCATACAAAGGGCAATACACACGAGGTGACCATGGTCACCCAACGGTTATGCTGGAAGCCGTTGCGCCGTACGATCTTTGGATATGGCATGCTTACTTCGGTGTCGCGGGGTCGAACAATGATATCAATGTACTTAAACAATCGTCGGTGTTTTATGACATGGTCAATGACTCATCCACAAATTACATATTTTCCATCAACGGGCATGATTACGATAAAGTTAATTACCTTGCATACGGTATATATCCGGAGTGGGCTATATCTGTTAAAGTTTTTCATATCCTACCGGACAAACCGCGTCAAAAATTCAAACGTTTTCAAGAGAGTGCGAGAAAGGATATCGAACGGGCATTCAGCGTTCTTCAATGTCGTTGGGGGATAATAAAGCATGTAGCGAGATTTTACAAGTTAAATAAGTTGAGAAGAGTTATGTACGAGGGTATCATATTGCACAATATGATTGTTGAAGACAACAGACAGTCGATTTTGTGATGCCCATGAATGGTATGCTCCTCCGGTTACGGGTGTTAACCGAACTTCTAACGAGAGAGTGAATGAACGTATCCGGATTAACATAGAGATAAGAGACAGGGGTACGTACAACAGACTCCGCGATGATCTCGTGGCGTACATTTCGACACTTCCGAAAGATTATCGACAACGTTAGCTATTTTTGTTCTATGCATTTGTATTTTATTTTAAATATTGTATTGGAACTTTATTATTACTAGCAGGAGACCCGCACGATGCTGCGGCGACAAATGTCATAACGATTTGAATATGAGATTGACGTCTATGTTACAAGTCTTATTTGGGTATATTAAGAAATGCAAACAATTTTCAAGGATTTCAAAAAAAACCTAAATCTTCATTTATAAAAATTATTTTGTAAATTATATAATTAAGAGTTAGTGTATTTTTAGAAAGATCAGGTGTTAAAGAAAGGCGGAATGACAAAATAGTTAGATATTAATGAAATAAATAAAGGGTAACATAGTAATTTTGCTACTTAAAATTCAACAAATGTCTAAATGCTTAATAGATAGTATATATTAAATAAATATTATTTTTATTCTATTTAAATGTTTTAAAAAAAATTATGGGTCCTACAACTACTCACAACCATGGTTATCACACCATCAAAAAATTCAGAATCATGGTTGTGGATGTCACGCCAACAAACATCTCACAACCATCCCACAACTAGGTTATCATATTGTGTGCTCTTAGGGCAATTTTAAACTCACACTAATATTATTTGGTTTTAAGGCTTGATTAAATAAGGCAATTTGTTCGTCCTAGGATGGTCAGTATGCGACAATCTATTTCTGAAGAAATAGTCTAAAGCTTAAACTTTTCGTGTTCAAAAGGCTTCTTTTATATTATCGCACAGGGCCACTACAAATCATTTGTCGGCCCTGCTTATTATCAATGTTATAATAGTCGTTAGGCGCATATTAGACGATGGGGTAGAAATCAGGGATTAATTAGGATTAATCTTTGATTAATTGGATTGAATTTTTTAGATATATAATTGGTTATAAGTTATGTGAATTATTATTTGATAATTTTATGCATTGGCAAACTTAATGGGTATGGTATCACGACAATCTGTTTGGCTTACATATTTTTCACACATCTACCTATTACAAGTTATTATAAACCGATTATAACTGAATTGCTCCGATTTTGACCGCTTAGATGACTAATTATTAAAGAAAAAACTAATTGATGGATTAATGCAAATCCCATCAATAAAACATGAATTATGGATTATCGATGAATAAATGAGATTTTCATAACCTTGCTTATTATTCATACATTTTTTAACTTTACAACATGTCTAATATATATTTATAGTGTACTTCAAAACCTCTTTTAACAATATTGTGAAAGTACCTAGTAGCTAGTGAGGAGTTGAAATAAGGACTCAGATTAATCGAAACTAATTGATTAGAATTTTCTATATATAATGTATTATTTTAATTATTTTTGAATTATTATTTAAAAGTGCTATTCCATATAGGCTAATTTTTGAATATTATATTTATAATCAGAAAATACTAGTTTAGACTAATTACAAGCTATTTTAGATCGATTGTGTCCGCTTTCTCCAAACTTGACCAAATGTTGAATGGGTAACTAAATGAGGTGAATTTTTAAAATCTCAATGGTAAAGTAGGAATTATAGATTAATCGGTAGATTATAACAACCTTGTGTTTTAAAGTAAAATATAAAAAAAAAAAGAATTTATAATACGAAAATACTAATATTAAATGTCATTTTTATCTATTTGTTTAACCTTAATTATTGTTTTACAATAGCCGACATATTAACCCTCGTATCGTAAAGTTTATAAATAGTAAAAAGACAAAATCGCCCTTCAAGCATTTCGACAATACTAGTTATTTACCGTTATGATGAAAAGAAAATTACAGTAAAGGAAATTAAAGTAAAAGAAAGTATTTATTTTATTTTACAATCACTCCAAATATGGTCGGAGTGTTTTTTAAAAGAATATGTATAAACTTTACCTTCTAATCATTTCCTTTATATTCTTTTACCCTAAAAATAAAAATTGAGAACATTCCTTACCCTAAAAGTAAAACTTGAAAACACAGCGTGAAGTGTATTGTATTTTTCCAAATTCTTTTGGAGTCAAAATAGTATGTAATTTTTTTCTCAAAAAGCGTAAGTACAAAAAATTCTAGTACCTTAGGTTGTTTGAGGAGTGTCTTACGATTCAAAATTTAATGGCTTGTTCTAGTTATTTTTGTTGATATACATTTGCTTCAATTCTTTTGATTTCATTGACAATCGGCTAGTTTTTGTAAGGGAGAGTATACACTCGACTACTAGGTCTTTAAACTGTTTGATAATCCGTGTTTAATCTAACCATGATAATTTGAATTTGGGGTTATTCTTTACTGATTCTATATCGGGTCATGTAATTGAATTGCTAAAAAATGATTCTAATTTGACATTCTCTTATAAAACACATGAACTACGTATAATTCGACAGAGAACCTTTTATCAAAAACCGGTCATTGCTAATGCTGACCGAACTCCGTATCACGACCCAAGATATCAAAAGGGGGTCAATTTTATAGTCCATGATTATTTTACAACAGGCCAAGGTTACCTACCTATTTCTTCATATGAAGTCTAGTTCTTTTCCGGTTGATGGATTATAATATGCTAAACCTGAAATGTATGTGTTACGAGTATTGAAGCTAACATAAGTCATTGTAGTGTCCTTTCTCTACGAGTGATGGAGCTACCCATCCGAAGCCTTCGAGCCGTAAGTGATGCCATCAACACGTCAACACTATTCTTAACTGCTTCTGCCTGTTTATCCAAACCCAACAATTTGGATTGTGTAAAGAGATACAGCTCGCCTAGCAGCCCAATGGCAGCAGCTGCTGTACAGGTTCGGTCCCACGATGGTTGAGGCCTGCATTCCAAAACCCATGAGTAAATTTTTAAAAGTTAGCACGACTGTGTTGCACACATGTGCACCAAGTAACTCAGTTCACACAACGAGTCAGGCGGATTTTGTAGGCTCAAAACAGGTTCTAGTTTAAACACATTTAACGTGAAAACGCTTATTTTATTCTTTTAAATAATTAGTAATCAATTTGCCCATTATAATTACAAAAACTACATTGTTTGAATAATAGTTTAAATATTTCATAAAATGATTTAAAATGTACACTTAAAAATAGATTTAGAGAGACTTTCAACCCATTTGACGTGTTCTCCTTCTAGCTAATTATTAATCTGACTGTTTGAAACTGAAACACGAGCCAAATGAATC
Source organism: Senecio squalidus (assembly GCA_910822075.1). Classification (NCBI taxonomy): domain Eukaryota; kingdom Viridiplantae; phylum Streptophyta; class Magnoliopsida; order Asterales; family Asteraceae; genus Senecio; species Senecio squalidus. The sequence goes on from CAJVGC010000591.1 coordinate 52,550,627, forward strand.
CATAAATAAACCAGGTTGAAAATGCCACATATAGAAAATCTCAAAGTATGTTTTTCAACTGTTTCAAGACTTCCTTCAACTAAAATCTTACCGAAGTTTATGCATCGCAGATGCACCTGTTGTGAGTGATATGCAAGGAAGATCGTCTCCCCATACAGAATTTGCCCGTTCCTACAGTCGTAAACAAACTTTAGAATTAGTACTTTTACTCAAACATTAAAATTAGACGAGATATAGTACGAAAAAAGGCAGGTGAGAGGAATATTCATTTAAGTCAAAATTTTATGTCGAGGAATGTACTTCCAAAGTCAACATTTTAAGATGTATCTTACAAGTTTATAACCAAATACAGAACACAATGGTTAAGGATTATACTTAAACAGGTAAACGGTCCATTATCTAACTATCAACTTTATAAGCCCTTAATAACTATTTTAAAGATACATTTCCTTAAAAAGAAATTGGCTAACAGTGCATTTGTTGTTCATGCAGTTTGCCTGATATAGAACAAAAACGATGTTCAACTACATATCAATTACATGTATACGAAAAATATTTTTACTGCCAAAATTAGGATTGATTTATTTGGAACAATGAAAGAGAGAAAATAAGCTAAATAAAAATAATAAGTTTCTCATTAAAGAACCCTAAATCCCTAATGTTTTTTACTTTCAACCAAATCAGACGATAAATGTAAGCAAAAAGCATACAGTTTTACCTTCAAACGCCTATACATGGGAGCCGAATTGCTCCACGTACCATCAATCAAGATAAAGTTCAATGTTTCACCCGCATCTCTCTGTGCATATAATCAAACAATTATCAGTCCAGAGAATGATTAACTTTATGAAATGTCAAGACCGGCAGTTTAGATATTGGCTCGAAACAGATTCAGGTTGAAATGATTCATTTTTTGTTCGGGTTGGGTCAGGTTGACTTGACCCATTTACTCTTTCTTGTCCATTTTCAGTAACTAATTAGTGCGTTAACTATGATTACGAAGACAATTTTAATGCAAGAATAATCTAAATCTTTGAATAAGAGATTTTTGGAGATCGTGTCCGTTAAAAACTGACTTTTTATGACTTTCAGCCCAAGCCAAGTTTTCCGGGGAACTGTTTGAGCCAAAACACAACCTAAATCAACCCATTTAGAAGTAAGTGGGTTGAAATTGTCACCTTTAATATTTCTGCATTTACTGTATTAACCTAAAGCAACTAAAAACTTTATAATCATGAAAATATTTAAGTAAAACAAAAGAAGAACCCTTGAAAATCAGTTCTTCGATGAAGACTTTTGAAAAATGACTTTTGATAATAAAAAAACGTATGATCATATCAGAAAAGATAAAAGAAAAGTACCAAGCGTGGGTCAGAGAGAGTACTATTTGATGCATATCCAGCAAAGCTATCCTCTACCGACTTCGTAGGTGCGTTCTTATTTGGATAAAGACACCAAACATTGTCTCTACCTGCAAGTTAACTCCTCTATCCCGTGAGAATGGCAACATCCGACATCAAATATTGTTTAAGAATAATGTTTCAACTATTTGTCATAAAATCAAGGAATCATATGAACCAAATCAATAGCATCAATTTATCGTTAATGATGATCATGGTAATGGGTAATTTTAGAAGAAATACATTCTAATAAAATGTTGAAATTTTCATGGGAGGGAATACGTAGTAACATTAAATAGAATAAACCTGAATGCATTAGCACCTTCCACATGATGTCTTCATGTTCCGCTATACCAAATATGCATAATGTGGCAGAGTTAATACCAAATACTTGCCATAATAACTTCCCCGTGTTGTTTTCTCTCAAAAAATCCTACAATATGACAAGCTTGCATCAAAATCATAAGTTTGTGTAAGTCAAAATTGATTTATAGTTTATATACCTTTGGATGCATATACAACCAAAACCGTATTCGATGCCAAAGAGAACAAGGTACTATCCTTGAACACATGCAATCTTCAAGAGGAAGCCAACACTGTAAAATTTTGATTAATATCTCAAGACCATAATTGTGTGAATTTGAACCAAAAGAAATACAAATTTGTTTTTCTAAGAACAAAGTATATATTAAAAACAATTAAATGAAAAATTCCTTAAAATATCGAGTGAAGAGACATGGCGTACCCTTTGGCAAAGGTAACCTTTACTTCCAAGTAAACGGCATGCTATTTGTCTAGCAGAAAAGAAATGGAGCTTTTGTTCCGAATCATTAAAAGACCTATTTTTTTCTCTATGCTTTTCTTGTGTCTTGAAGTCTACCTGAATGGAACGACATCAATTTGAGTAAACCAGAAGTGTCTTTGCACGTGTGTTTCAAAACTAATTCTTGTGACTTAAATAAAACAATTTATTAATCATATAATTAGTTATTAAACTTATTAAAACAAATCACATTTATCAAAATTCTCAATAGTTGGTCTTCTTAATTTCTTATAGCAAATTCGTACCTACATCACCATATCCGAGCTAAATAATCAGAAAATCATAATCATAATCGCTTTCTCTCAAAAGTCAAAACTTATTATAGTAAAAAGAAAGGTTGATCATAGTCAGTCTCGTCATTATCTTGTAATTATTGTCGTAAAGCGGTAAAACTTAAACGCAAATCTTTCTGAAAAAAGACAGAAATAAGCGAATGTACTACATTAACAGAATTTCATATATTTTACTAAGCAAAACCATTATATATAAATTTCAGGTGAACTACAATGGTCTCTTTCGGGGATAGAGGAAACACGAATCGCACAAAAGTAAGTTTTAATCTCTAAAAGTCTCTGAATCAATTAGGCATATTTAGTAACTAGTTGCGGTGATTAACAATACACTTTGGATAGCATATAAATAAAAAAAACAGCCAATCAATGAGACATGATTAAATATAAACAATATTACAAAATGTGATTTAGGGGGTGTTTGTTTGAGCTTATATAAGGGCGTATGAGCTTATTGAGTTTCGGCTTATGTTTCATAAGTCATAATAAACAGTATAAGCCATAAAATTCGGGCTTATGAAACATAAGCCGAAACTCAATAAAGCTCATAAGCTCTTATATAAGCTCAAACAAACACCCCCTTAATACCTTAAGTTTACCAGGAAGGCCACCAAATTTCATTTGGGTATCTGAAAGAATCATATCTTGTACAATTTCAGCGACTTGTTTGGGTAATGGAGAATCAGTACCCCAGTCCTGCCATTCTTCAACGCTCACTGTCGTGGGTCTTGTTTCTTTCATGGCACCGGAACAGACGGTGGTTTTCGGTGACGCCTCCATCTCCACGTTTTCTGAAATTTGGACCTTTTTATTTTGAGTAAATTATACAGATATAAGGTTTATATGGAATTACGGTTATCGTGTCTAAGTTTGAAAAGTTGCATAGATGGTCCTAAAGTTTAGACTATTTACGGATTTCGTCCCTAATTTGGATGTCCGTTAATTTCCACCGTTAGCCTTCCCTCGCGTGTTAAACACGTGAGGGGTATTTTAGTCTTTTCCCTAATAAGGACGATTTATGTAATTTACTATATTTTCTATTTTACAAACAAACATCTCTCTCTCATCTGCAACCTCACTCACTCTCACTCACATTGCAGACGCCATTGTTGTCCAGATTTCCTTCATCGCCACTCACTTAATTAACAAGAATAGTAAAAATGATGTGTGTGAGTTGCCAGAATTTATTTAGGTGTATATATTTGGGCGGTGTAGCTCCGGCCACCACCCCACCAGACCCACTCCCCAACCTCCGTCGCCCCGTAACCCAGCGAGTACCACCGATCAATCTCCACCACCACCAACATGTTGATTTAAACAGAAACCTGTGTCTCGCCGATTTCGAAGCAGCCTGTGTCAAGCTAGTGTCTCGCCGATTTTATTATGAGGTTTAAATCAACAGAAACCTGTGTCTCGAAGCAGAATTAATCTCCACCACCACCAACAGAAACCCGTTAATGGGCCCTCCATCTTCAATCTCCGAACCAGATAAAATTCATTTTATCTGATTTTGATTTTGATTTTGATTGTGTGTGTGTTTATTTGAATCTGATTATGAATCTGATTTTGATTTTGGGGAAGAAGAGTGCAAAATGAATCTGATTTGAATCTGATTAGGGTTTATTTGAATCTGCTTTTGATTATGAATCTGATTTTGATTATGAATCTGATTAGGTTTTATTTGATTTTGGGGAAGAATAGTGCGAAATGACGAAAATACCCCTCACGTGTTTAACACGTGAGGGAAGGCTAACGGTGGAAATTAACGGACATCCAAATTAGGGACGAAATCCGTAATTAGTCTAAACTTTGGGACCATCCATGCAACTTTTCAAACTTAGGGACGATAACCGTAATTCCATATAAACCTTAGGGACGATCTATGTAATTTACTCTTTTATTTTTTACAAAATTTGTTAAATTTTGGTTATGTTTGGACGGTTTAGTAAAACTAAGCTACTTTGGGTCGTTTGTTTAGCTTTACTTTTTGGGTTATGTTCTATAAGAATGTAATATTTATTACGGATAATCACAAGTTATAGAGTGAGCTAGAAAAATGAGTTTATAAAACATAAGTCGAATGTTTATTAATGCATAAGAAACTAACATCCTCGTGATGTATTTTTTCTATTGTTGAACTGAAACTCCACGTCTAGTAGGCAGCTCTTCGTTCGTGTGTCTGAAGTTGCTCCCCAGCCTACCGTAGCAATGAACCTGAGTACTAAGAACTAAGAATACGTCAACTTATTGAGGGATGACTTCCCAATTAAGCTCGGACGTGAGAATCGGTATTAATTATTGGGTAGTATTGAATGAGGATATTGGGAATAGTAATCACGATCAGAGTTATTACACTTATTTGATAAGATAAATTTAAGGTTATGAGAGGAGAATATTGTGGGTGAATTGAATAATCTATCATTGTGTCAAGCACTTCTATTTATAGCATGGAGGACTGTCGTTTTCCCTTAGTCCCTGTGTCTAGACTCATTCCTTTACTCGGGGGTAAAAAAGGGTGTCTTATGCTATCTCTAAGGTTTGGAGGGTCTGTCCTTTGTAGGCCTGGTCGCTATTGATCAGACCTGACTTGCTTTAAATGTGTCTTTAGGCGGGAGAGTTGTTTTGAGATAATGCTAGATGTGGACCTGTCGGAGCATTAAATGCTTCTTCCTTTGTGTAGCGCCTTTTTGTGGATCTGGTCAACCATTTTATGGTGCTCCGGAAGAGCTCCGGAGGTGGTTTCTGCAGTAGAAGGCCTTTAAACAACTACTTTTGGACGGAGGTGTATGATGGGTTGTGAGTATTTGGAGTATGATTGAAAACCACTATACTCCAACCCCCCTCCCCGTCCCCCTTCTCGAGACTGTGGGTCCCTCCTGTCAGACCAGGGGCCTTATATTCTTTGACCATCATTCGTTGCATTTAATGTCGCCGTTTAGATGTCTTTTCGGGCTTTTTCAGAGCACGTGAGCTGTAACTTCCACATGATAGTTCAGTTTTCAGGGTGGGAATATTTCGATAATCGCGCTTAACATGTCCCAAATCCTTAACATGTCTCTTCCTTAGCCTATAAACAGGAGCTTTCTCCTCATTTTCAAAACCCTAATTTCTTGTTTCTCTCTCTTGTGTTCTTTATGTGTTTTCCTTTTTGTGTTTCAACATTGCTCGTTGTTTCTTATATTCGTCGGTTCCCCCCATGGGTAAGGACAATTTGCTATCTTCTTATTGCACTCTGAGACACACCAGGTTCAATGGTTTTCGCAATACTCACAACTTTCCTGTTGTATGGCGCTTTCGCCATCCTCTTTCCAGCGAGAATGTCCTGGATTGTCCCGCAGGTTCCCTTGTTGTGTATGCACAGTGGTTCGGTTTCTTTATGTGATTGAGTATTATCGGTTCACCCCTGTCCAGATGAACCCTACTGGGGTTATTAGGATTACAACGTTTGTAATCTTATGTATATATCTTGGTTTTAATGATACTCTAGGTTTGTGGCGCCACTTCTTTCGATTAGCCCGTAGTGGCGATTCGTTAACTGTGGAGAAACAACCTAAGGTTTGGAATGTGGATATGGAGTGCTTCGTCTACGTTCCTTCTGGTCTAAAAAAGTGGAAGGAATCCTTTTTCTGGGTGGACTCATTGTTGGCTCCCATAGCCTTAGCTTGGAGGGATGTTGGCGCTAGTGGCCTGGTGGGTATAAAGAGATTACTCATGCTCCTACGGATAAATAAACTGGGTTTTCTTTCCTCCGACTTCCGTCACGAATATTGCGCTTATTGTTTTCGGTGATACAACCAAGTAAATGATAAGTTCTTTGCATGTATATGGAGCAGTTAGGGTTAGCAACTGCCTAATGTATGCCTTTATTGCTACAAACGATGTTTCTGCTTCGTCGGTCCACCAGAAGTCTTTAACATTAATACACTTTTTAAGCGTTTTGAAAAAAGGAAGAGACTTCTCCGTCGATCTAGACAAATATGTAACGACATGGTTTTAGAAATTTCGTTTTACAAAAACTTCTTAAGTTTTTAGTGTTAATACAACCGATAAATAAAGTCTAAAACATATTTAGCGGTTCACAAAAGTTTAAACAACAACAAACCATACGTTAGGTCACTTTTTTCAATATAATACAAAGTACATTGTACAAGCTGGTAATAGTTCCAAAAGATGCGGGGAATCACAAGCTACCCTGAAGCATCCCAACTCACCAGGCACCTAAGCGACCGACAAGCAAATGACAGGTTTGGAAAAAGAGTATCAACGTAAAGGTGGCTAGACAATAGAATAATAATAAAGACTATGAATTTGTCAAGTTCCGACTCTTCCGATGATGAAACAATTTTCTTAATGGCGACGATGGCCGAAAATGCTTATTACGATGAAGACGAAGCTATCAAAGCTCAAACGCTCAGGGTAAAAAAACATACATAAGAAGAGACAGAGTAGCGACAAACGAACGACTTATGGCAGACTTATGGCAAACAAAGTTTTACCGCTATACAAAAATGTTCATCCGTCATGCGTCTTTTAGCATACAGAATCACTTCCGATACATTTGATGAATATCTACACATGGCAGAATCTACATCAAACGAGGCTTTAGATAACTTTTGTAAATGTGTTATTGATTTATATAAAAACGTTTGCTTAAGAAAGCCATTGGTTCCCGGGAATGCTAGGGAGTATTGATTGTATGCATTGGGCATGGGATAACTGTCCAAACTCATGGAAGGGTCGATACACACGAGGTGATCATGGATACCCGACTGTCATGCTTGAAGCGGTTGCCTCATATGATTTGTGGATTTGGCATGCTTATTTTGGTGTCGCGGGCTCTAACAACGACATCAATGTTTTGAATGCCTTGCCTCTACTTAGGGAACTCCTCCACAACACCGCTTCACCTTCTCATTTCGTGGTAAACAACAAGCCGTATGAAAATGGCTATTACCTCGCAGGCGAAATCTATCAAGAGTGGGTGACTTTTATCAAATCATTTTCTCATCCACCAGACGAAAAATGAAAAGAGTTCAAAAAATTTCAAGAAGCTGCAAGAAAAGATGTTGAAAGAGCATTTGGCGTGCTACAATGTCGATTTTGGGTTTTAAAAACTGTCACAAGATACTACGAAGTAAACAAGTTAAAGAGAGTCATGTATACCTGTATCATATTGCATAATATGATTATTGAAGACAATGCAACTAATATCAGCGACTACGAGGAATACTATACTCTAATACCAAAAGAACAACGAACTTCCCACGAAAGATGTCAACATCAAATCCGAGTTATGAGAGAGATACGAGATCGTGATACGCACCATTGTCTTTGAAGCGATCTCGTTGAACACATTGTGAGACTTGATGATGACTATCGTTACCCACATTGATTCTATTTATCTATATTAATTATGTATGTTTTAATTACGTTTATGTAATATTTTTAACTTTATTAATGTATTTGTGTTTTTAAATAAGTTATTTTTATTATTAAAATGTATTCAAATAATACGATAGAAAATAAAAAAATGAAAAATAAAAAAGCTGGTAAATCCCAAAATTATGAATTTTAGCTGAAGATATTTTTGATACAATGTTATTGAATGAGTTATGCTGACGACCATAATATCATCGAGTGAAACGATGTCATGACTACAAACGCTTTACGCGTATCCCAAAAATAAAATGGAAACAAATATATTTTCATGTTGTCACAATCTTTGGTGGAGCCTTTAACATACTCCATTTGATTGTCTCCATCCGTTATTAACCCTAACACCTACTTCACCTCCGGTTATAAAAGCTTGATATTGACGTCCTTCCGTTAAGTATACCAGGTCCTACGTGGACAATGTCCACGTTCCCTATGTTCTTGGTAACCATCACCTATTTAACACGCGCGGACCCCACTCATACACAATTAAGTACATTTTATACATATTTTGGTGTCCACTATAAAAAACAAAAGATTCCACTTACTAGGTCCATTCTAGCTGTATTTGCAAATCGTCTTGTACATCGCGCATCAAAAGCTGTACAATGGTCTGGATTTGTTAAGTTAAAGTATTTGGCGCGTAAAGCTTTACTTACTGACAAATTATACCAAAAAATATGTTTGATTTCCCGCTTTTTATTTAATTAAATATTTTATGCCATTTTTAGTGAAACTTATTTATTTTAAAAAGATTAAAAGTACTTCCTTTTTAGCAACACTTTCCATAAAGTATATCATATTTTTTTTTAATACTAAATATAACATTCCATCTAAAGGAAAAATAATTAACTTTACTTTTAATTAAATAGTTATTATATACGTTGTATATTTTCTTTTGTTGAAAAATAATTAGTACTATATTATTTTAAAAAGATTAAACTGAATGATTATTTTTTCAAATTTCAAAACTGATTTCTAAAAAACGAAAGTCATTATTTAGAAAGTATAAATAATATACACACTTTATCTCTTTAACCACAATCGTAAAAAGATTATCAAAACTATTAATTTTAAATTAAAAATTAATATCAACAATGCTACGTGTGTCCGATATTTTCGAACATGCTTTAATTATTTACATTCATAAATAACTTTTTTTTTATCTACTTTTAAAATTACAACTACATTAATTAATATACAAATTTTTATCTTATACATGTGATAACCTATTTATCATATATTGTTATCAACATTATTTAAATATTTTAAATTAATCATCATAATAATCATCTATCACTTATATTTTATAAAAATAATCATCTGATTCGTGACGAATCTCTCGCGGCACTTTATCGTCGCTAGAAGTACATAAAAGAAAATCAGACCAATAAAATTAAGACCAATAAAAATCAGACACGTCGTCGCGAAAATGAATATTGACGCGAGAAATGAATAGGATCGCGGCAACGTGTCGAATTTTTATTGATCTGATTAAAATATGTGTACTTTCGCGACGAAAAAAATGTCGCGAATTAAGTGATTATTTTTGTAAAGTGTAAGTGATAGATGATTATTTTGATAATTTGTTAAAATATTTTACCAAAAAGGTAATTTGTGTTTAAATGTTTGGAAAAAAAAACATAAAATGTTAAAAAGGGAAATAAATAAAAGTTGATTCTTTATCCGAAAAGAGAATGAAAGAAATAAATAACAAAATTTAAAATAAAACTCACTCCACCATTTCAACCTTAAATCACACTCTCAAACACACACACTCACACTCTTACAGACAAACACATCCGCTTACTCCGCCGCCGTACCTCCGACGCGCCACCGCCTTGCCACCATTTCCGGCTCCTTTTACCACTTAAATTTATACATCCTTTTTTACAACTTTTTTCTTCTGCATTGTTTCCATTTTAGCCACTTGAATCTTGATTTTAGTTTAGGGTTTCTTTATATTTATCTGAAAGTAGTAAACCCATTTGGGGAATGTTGTCAATTTAGCTTAAAGTTTTAAACTTTATTCTTGTTGATGAAAATGATGTTTAGGGTATTATTATTATTAGTTATGTTAGTTATTCCTGTTATGAGTCAGCTTCCTTCACAGGATATATTAGCATTACTTGAATTTAAGAAAGGAATTAAACATGACCCATCTGGTTTTGTTTTAAGTTCTTGGAATGAGGAGTCTATTGATTTTAATGGTTGTCCGTCTTCGTGGAACGGAATTATGTGTAATGGTGCTAATGTTGCTGGTCTACTTCTTGACCATTTATCGTTAACCGCTGATGTCGATTTGAATGTTTTCGCAAATCTTACTAAACTCGTTAAGCTTTCCATTTCCAACAATTCCATTTCTGGGAAATTTCCAACTAGATTAGGGGGGATGCTTCAGTTTCTTGATGTTTCGGATAATCTGTTTAATTCGTCTCTACCGAATGATATTGGGAATGCTGTTAGCTTAAGGAATTTGTCTTTAGCAGGGAACAACTTTTCGGGTTCCATTCCTGATTGGATTTCAGGGCTTAGCTCGATACAGTCTCTGGATTTGAGTCGGAATTCATTTTCAGGACCGATTCCAGCATCTTTCACTAGGTTAAATAATTTGGTGTATGTAAATTTATCTGTTAACGGCTTCACCAAAAGAATACCGAAAGGTTTTCAAGATATGGGAGCTCTTGAGGTTCTTGATTTACATGGAAATATGTTTGATGGTGATTTTGACGCTCAGTTCTTGCTTTTGACAACTGCCATTCATGTCGATTTTAGTGGAAATTTGCTTACCAGCTCTTCAATTGAAGGCGAGAAGTTTTTACCGGGGATTTCTGAGACTGTTAAATACTTAAATCTCAGTCGTAACCAGTTAACTGGATCTTTAGTTACAGGGGGCGTGGCACAGATGTTGGGGAGCTTGGTTGTGTTGGATTTGAGCTACAATCAGTTTTCTGGTGAACTCCCGAGTTTCAATTTTGCTTATGACCTTCAAGTCCTCAAGCTCTCGAATAACCGGTTTACAGGGTTTGTACCAAATGATCTTTTGAAAGGCGATTCGTTGGTTTTAAATGAGCTAGATTTGAGTGGCAATAACCTCACAGGTAACTCTCTAATACTGTTTTGGTGCAGTTTTGCTAATTACAACAAATATGTATACGATGTTCTTATTCATAACATGTCAAAAAATTATAAGATTTTGTCAAGTTAATTACTCTTACAAATGTGTGTAATGTGACAAAAGCTAGATGTCGTTTGTTGTAATGAGACTTCACATGTTTTGTATGCTTCTTGCATCTCAACAAATATCGGATTTATACTTTAAGTATTTATATGTTTTTGTCAAGTTAATTACTCTTAAAAATGCTTATTAAATGTTCTTTTTTTAACATGACAAACATATTATATGTTTTCCTAAGAGCTGTTGGTGTAAATCGCAAATCTGTGTTATTTTTTCTAACAAATTTAGATCAAATTTGCAGGGTCAATCAGCATGATAATGTCGACAACTCTTCAAGCTCTTAACTTATCTTCCAATGGGCTTACGGGCGAGCTTCCATTAGTCACTGGTGGTTGTGTTGTTCTTGATTTATCCAACAACAAATTTGACGGAAATTTGACCAAATTGGTGAAATGGGGGAACCTTGAATTTCTCGATCTTAGTCAGAATCGGTTAACCGGTTCATTCCCTGAGGTCACTGGTCAGTTTTTGCGGCTTAACCACTTGAATGTTTCTCACAATTCTCTTGATTCTTCTATTCCTAAAGTAATCACTCAGTTTCCTAGACTCTCGGTTCTTGATTTAGGCTTCAACCAGTTTGACGGACCATTCCCAAATGGTTTAATATCCATGCCTACTCTACAACAACTTCATCTTCAACATAACAAACTTTCGGGAAGTATCGATTTGTTTTCGTCTTCCTTTGTATCTAATGTATCCACCATTCGGGTTCTTGATATTTCTGATAATCAGCTTGATGGCGATTTTCCCGATGGATTTAACTCGTTGACTGGACTTCAAGTTCTTGATGTCTCTGGAAACAATTTTTCAGGGTCATTACCGCTGTCTTTGAGTGGGCTTACGGCTCTTGTATCTTTAGATATTTCCCAGAATCATCTCACAGGACCATTGTTAAAGAATTTGACTAATGATTTAACGAGCTTTAATGCATCTTATAATGATCTTTCGGGTGTTGTTCCTGATAATTTGAGAAAGTTTCCTGAATCGTCATTCTTTCCTGGAAATTCCAACTTGCAATTCCCTAATCCTCCTTCAGGACCAAACAGCAGTGGCTCATCCAGCAAGAAGAAACCAATTAAAACGATCTTTAAAGTGTTGGTGATTGTTGCTTGTGTCATTGCTGTAGTGATCTTAATTCTTCTAGCGATTTTCATTCATTACATGCGTATTTCTCGGAGACCTATTCCACAAGAAGTCGGGACAAAAGACGTCCACCGCCGCACCACCACTACTGGAGTTGGCGGTGGAGCGGTTGTTTCTGCCGGAGATATTGTAACTTCACGAAAAGGGTCATCATCAGAGATGATTACTCCTGAGAAGATTGGTGGTGGAGCGGTGACGAGTTTTTCACCTTCTAAAAACAGTGGATTTTCTTACTCGCCTGATTCTGGTGACTCATATACCGTGGAAAATCTCTCGAGACTCGATGTGAGGTCACCTGATCGATTGGCGGGTGAACTTTATTTTCTTGATGACACGGTCTCCTTTTCACCCGAGGAACTATCGCGGGCCCCAGCTGAGGTTTTGGGAAGAAGTAGCCATGGGACTTCATATCGTGCGACACTTGATAATGGATTATTGTTGACTGTTAAATGGTTAAGAGAAGGGGTCGCAAAACAGAGAAAGGATTTTGCTAAAGAGGCGAAAAAGTTTGCTAATATAAGACACCCAAATGTTGTCGGGTTACGAGGCTACTATTGGGGACCCACTCAACACGAAAAACTAATTCTTTCAGATTACATATCCCCTGGAAGTCTTGCAAGTTTCCTCTATGGTAATAATTTTTTTCTTTAACCTGCTTACTAATCATGATTCTATTATGGGTTCATACTAATGAATGAGTTGGTTTGGGCTGTGTTTTATCCCAGCCGGGACAAATAATTTAATTTAGGCTAAAAAGGGAACGGGTCAAATGGTGTGTATTTTATATCCATTCAACATTTAAAATCCGAGCTTCCAACTTTTAAATTCTTGGTCAAGATTCAAGCTTTCAAATTCTTTATGAAGGTTATGTGCTCAAATATTGATCGATTTGATTAATTTGTCCGTGCAGATCGACCAGGAAGAAAAGGCCCACCATTGACATGGGTTCAAAGGCTGAAAATTGCAGTGGACATCGCTCGTGGTCTAAATTACCTCCATTTTGACCGTGCAATTCCACATGGAAACCTAAAGTCAACCAACATTTTATTAGACGGTCCTGATTTTAATGCCCGTGTAGCTGATTACTGTCTCCACCGTCTGATGACACAAGCAGGAACCATAGAACAAATTCTTGATGCTGGGGTGCTAGGCTATCGTGCACCCGAGCTTGCTGCTTCCAAACGCCCACTTCCTTCTTTCAAGTCAGACATTTACGCATTTGGAGTCATTTTATTGGAGCTTTTAACCGGGAAGTGCGCTGGTGATGTGGTGTCAGGTGAAGACGGTGGTGGGGTTGATTTGAATGATTGGGTTCGGTTGAAGGTGGCGGAAGGACACGGGGCTGATTGTTTTGATGCGGTTTTGATAACGGAAATGGGAACACCGGCTGCGGATAAAGGAATGAAAGAGGTGCTCGGGATTGCCTTAAGGTGTATACGACCACTATCCGAGAGGCCTGGAATCAAGACGGTTTATGAAGATCTTTCGTCTATATAGTTAGCTAGTTAGTTAGTTGGTGTTTATCTTTTTTTGTTTCTTTTCGGTTTTCTTTGACCTAGATTAGAGATTGAACTGGTGGAGTCAATAGTTCATTGCTCCCCTTTTGGATTTTTTTTGGGTGATTTCTTAAGCTATGATTCTCTGCTTTTTTCTCTGGAAAGAAAATTGCTGTTTGAAAAAAAAAAATGTTGAAAGTGATTGTGGGCCTGAATTTTTATTGGATTATCTACCCAAACAATTGCCAATCAGGTTCTGCCTGGTTGGTAAGGGGTTTTCCCGGTGAAAGAGAGGTCTCGAGTTCGAGCCTCTCCAGAGGGTTTCCTCTTAGGCGAGCATGGGGTGGCGGGTAATCTCCAGATACTCCATTACTGGCCCGTAGGAGAATTGCCGTTCCAAAAAAAAAAAAAAAAATCTACCCAAACAATTAGTTTATGGTATTTTTCTATTAGGCCTGTTTTTGATAAATTATTTAAGTAGAGTTAATTACACGGATGGTCCTTTTCCTCTTATCCAAGTAGCATTTTTCGTCTTATTTTTTGAAAAATTACATAGATAGTCCTTTATTTTCTGCACATAGACAGTACTTTAGTCCGTTAGGGGTAACTCAATTTTGTTAGTTATATCATAATGACCAATTTACCCTTTATGTCTTATTTGCAAAGAACCGTTTTTGTAATTTTTTTTTTCTTTTTATTTGTTTTAAAAAGAAAAAAAAACATGGATTTCATAAGCTAAAAAAAAACAAATAATCGGAATATGGATAAGAAAAAAAAAACTTAGGGCATGATTGGTTCAAGAAAGAGAATGGCAATGGGAAAGATAATGGAATATAATGAGATGATTTGATTAACTAGTTTTCATTAACCTCAATTTAAATGGTAATGGATATTACTCATTAATGGACAATGATTGATTGTTTTATAACAAACCAACTTCCATCAATCATTTTCATTTTCATTCATTACCTACTATTACCTTCAACCAAGCATTCCCTTATTTTTCCTTTGATAAAAAGTATATTAAAAAAAACCCAAAGCAAAGTCATCATCACATCTTGTAAAAAACAATGAAAAAGTTTAGAGAGAGAAACTATTAGACGCATTGGGCTTTCTAGGCCCAGTTTGCTATTCTTGGGCTTAGTCCACAATATTGTATTTAATTGTATATATATATGTTTGTATTATGTTTGTAAGACACACAGAAACAGCAATCGATTAATATACTTTGTTGCATTCAATAAAACTGATTCTCCATGTTCCCACATGGTATCAGAGCAAACGTTTCAATAAACTTCCCTACTGCCATCTTCAAAACAGAAGCTTAAACGTGCCTTGCTGCCATCTCCAAACAAGCCGATCAAAACCAATTTAATCAAAACAACCGATCACTCAATCATGGCGGAAGCTAGTTCATCCGAAAAACACTACGGCCTAACCAACATCAAGGCACACATACCGGTTACTCTCGACCTAGACGACATGAACTACACCACATGGCGAAAATTTATCGAAATGCATTGCATCACGAATGAAGCAGAGGGGTATCTCGACGGCACGATCTTACCAAAAGGCAAGGACGACAAAATTTGGCTCAAGAGAGACACTCTCGTGAAAATGTGGATTTATAATACTATTAGCAAACCAATTTTGCAAATCGTTATGAAAAAAAGCGAAACGGCGCATGAACTTTGGAAGGCTATTCACGATTTGTTTCAAAACAACAAAAACGCCCGGGCAATGCAACTTCATGATGACCTTCGAAACATCCGAATGGGCGATCTCAGCGTATCTACATACTGTCACAAAATCAAGGTTATCGCCGACTTACTCGATAATATGGAAGAACCTGTACCCGAAAACACCTTGGTTATGCATACCATTAATGGCCTTTCGCCACAATACGAGATCTTTGCATCGGTCCTCAGAATCCATCAGCCTCCTCCCTCATTTATTGACACTCGCTCTTTGCTCGAAATCGAAGAATCTCGCTTAAATAGAAACCTTGTTCAAGATACGAACCGTGATACGTCTTCCTCCGCTACCGTTTTACATGTTCGCAATAATAATCAACCACGTAGTCATAACCCCAATGAACTTTGCCGCAACTTTCAACGTGGTTTTTGTCGGTTCGGTGAAAAGTGCAGATATGTTCACAATCTTGGTCATGGAAGTCGACGAGGAGGTTTTCATAATGTTTCCCATGCACATGGTAACAATTCACAGACCCCACCACATTATTCCCAGCCACCATTTAGACAAACTGTCCAGCAGGCCCAATTTAACAGCCCAGTTCCTCATGGCTACCAGTCCATACCGGCCCATTATGGAAGCCCAATGCCTCACGGATATCAGGCCCACTTTTCACCACCCGGATTCCCTGCTGCCTCGACCCGCCCGACTGCCCCGATCCAGAACCTCTCGGGTCACCCACCCAATTCTCACTCGGATCAACCCGCCGCTGCTTATTTCACCCGCTCCGCTCCATCTGATGATCCAACGACACTTCCGCAAGCATTTTCCAACATAAGCTTCAATGACCACGGTGCGAGTGAGTGGTACATGGACACCGGGGCGACTTCACACCTTGCATCAAACTCAGGTAGTCTCGATACTATTTTTAATAAAAGTTTTATTTCATCTATTATGGTTGGCGATGGAAACACAATACCCGTAACACATACCGGACACAGTCACTTAAAAACCCCCACTCGTTCTTTAAAACTTAACAATGTTCTCATCACACCACAAATAATTAAAAATCTCATTTCCGTTCGCCAATTTACCATAGATAATAACTGCTCCATTGAATTTGACCCTTTTGGATTTACTGTGAAGGACCCTCGGACTCAAACAAATCTTCTTAGATGTGATAGCACCGGAGACCTCTACCCTGTCACCTCTCTTCCTTTGGCGTTTCTTTCCTCGAGTCGTGATACATGGCATCAAAGACTTGGTCACCCAAGACACGATGCTTTGCGCATTTTGGTTTCCAATAATTTAATTTCTTGCAATAATTTAAAGTTTCAAAACTTGTGTAATGCGTGTCAACTTGGTAAACATGTTATGTTACCCTTTTATTCATCGTTATCGTCTGTTGAGTCGGTTTTTTGAAATTGTGCACTCGGACTTATGGACTTCTCCCATACCGAGTGTCACAGGAATAAAATATTATGTTCTCTTTGTTGATCATTTTTCTCATTTCTTATGGGTGTTTCCTTTGCGTAAAAAGAGTGATGCTTATTCAAAATTTTTAATTTTTCGCTCTTATGTAAAAACTCAATTTGACCGCGAAATAAAAGCATTTCA
The DNA here is from genome assembly GCA_910822075.1 of Senecio squalidus. NCBI lineage: Eukaryota > Viridiplantae > Streptophyta > Magnoliopsida > Asterales > Asteraceae > Senecio > Senecio squalidus. The sequence goes on from CAJVGC010000591.1 coordinate 52,567,759, forward strand.
ATGCGATCATGGCGGTGAATTCGATAATCAAGCACTCCACAAATTATTTGAAACAAACGGTATTCAATTCCGTTTTTCTTGTCCCAAAACGTCTCAACAAAACGGCAAATCCGAACGAATGATTCGCACCATCAATAACTTCATTCGTACTCTACTTTTCCAAGCTCGATTACCCCCAATTTATTGGGTCGAAGCTCTTCACATGGCAACCCATCTCCTCAATCTCCTGCCCTCTGTTGCGATAAATAATGAAATACCATTTCAAAAACTATTTCAAAAACCCCCACCATACAAACACCTTCGTGTCTTCGGTTGTCTCTGTTATCCTCATCTTCACACCCAACACAAACTTGAACCCCGCTCCACCCCTTGTATCTTCCTTGGTTATCCTGTTAATCATAGAGGTTACCGGTGTCTTGATCTCCACACTAAGAAGATTATTATCTCTCGCCATGTTACCTTTGATGAATACGTTTTCCCATTTGCTCCCAAATCCACATCCGCACCTACATCCTACACCTTTCTTGAAGAAGATTACCCAAATTCTCCAACCTCCACCTTAATGCCTTCCATACACTCAAAACCCACACCCACTACCTCCATACCCGATCCCCCACCTTCTCCTCCATCCATGACTCCTCAAACAACACACCCCAATCCAAGCCCTGAAGCCGCTCCACATCCCACCCCCCAACCTGATCCCTCACCACCCAATCCAACTCCACCTGTCACTCAACATCCCATGACCACCCGTTCTCGCCTAGGACACCTCAAACCAGTTCACCGCCTCAACTTACACACCACTACTCATCACACATTACCGAAATCATACCGTCAAGCCCTTAACCATCCCCGTTGGAAATCCGCCATGCTAGATGAACATGGAGCTCTTATTAAAAATAATACGTGGAAACTTGTACCAAGACCTGCAGGTGTGAATGTAATAAAATCCATGTGGCTATTTAAGGTTAAAAGTCATGCGGATGGTACGATCAGTCGCTATAAAGCGCGTCTTGTTGCGAATGGTCGTAGTCAACAGCAAGGGGTGGATTGTGATGAGACTTTTAGCCCGGTTGTCAAACCGGCAACTATACGCACTGTTGTCAGTCTCGCTATATCGAGCAACTGGCCCATACACCAGCTAGATGTTAAGAATGCTTTTCTCCATGGTACTCTTGACGAGACGGTATATATGCACCAACCACCTGGGTTTATAGATACGCGATTTCCTGATCATGTCTGTCTTCTTCAGCGATCTTTATATGGTCTGAAACAGGCACCACGTGCCTGGTTCCAGAGGTTCGCTACATATGTTCTTCACATTGGATTTGTTCATAGTCGTACAAACACCTCCTTGTTTATTTTCAAACATGGAGGGGAGACGGCTTATCTTCTATTATATGTGGATGATATTCTTCTTACGGCATCCTCTACTAATCTTCTTCAGAGGATTATTGCTTCTCTCAGTCGAGAATTTGATATGACAGACTTGGGACATTTGAGCTATTTTTTGGGCATTTCAGTCACTCGCACACCGCACGGCATGTTCTTATCTCAACAGAAATATGCCTTGGATATTCTTGAGCGGGCACATATGCTTAACTGTAACCCCAGCAGGACGCCAGTTGACGCGGATTCCAAACTTGGATCGTCGGGCCCTCCTGTTTTAGATCCAACTTTATATCGTAGTCTTGCGGGGGCACTACAGTATCTGACATTCACTCGCCCGGACCTTGCATACGCCGTTCAACAGATTTGCCTGTTCATGCATGACCCTCGGGAACCACATCTCCAGGCTCTCAAGCGTATTCTGCGCTACGTTCGTGGCACCATTGAGCATGGTCTTCAGTTGTACGCATCTCCCACATCTCAGCTCACTGCCTACTCTGACGCGGACTGGGGGGGGGGGGGGGGGGTGCCCAGTCTCGCGGCGCTCCACCTCTGGTTTTTGTATCTTCCTCGGATCAAACTTATTATCTTGGTCGTCTAAACGACAACACACGGTTTCCCGCTCCAGTGCTGAGTCAGAATACAGAGGGGTCGCTAATGCAGTTGCAGAAACATCTTGGCTACGTAATCTTCTTTGTGAACTACATAACCCTGTCACAGCAGCTACCATTGTTTTCTGTGACAACGTTAGTGCTGTATATATGTCCTCTAACCCAGTACAACATCAACGCACTAAGCACATTGAGATAGACATCCACTTTGTCCGGGACAGAGTTGCAGCCGGTCAGGTCCGCATCTTGCACGTTCCCTCACGATATCAGTATGCCGACATCTTCACAAAGGGCCTCCCGTTTCCTCTCTTTTCGGAGTTTCGATCCAGCTTGAGCGTTCGACAACCTTCGTCCGCTCAAACTGCGGGGGCGTATTAGACGCATTGGGCTTTCTAGGCCCAGTTTGCTATTCTTGGGCTTAGTCCACAATATTGTATTTAATTGTATATATATATGTTTGTATTATGTTTGTAAGACACACAGAAACAGCAATCGATTAATATACTTTGTTGCATTCAATAAAACTGATTCTCCATGTTCCCACAGAAACGTCATCATCACATCTGGGGTTTCATCCTTAGATGAATATTAGGAGATAACTAATTTTGATGTAAGATTCGTGAGTTGCATATTGCCAAATTGGATATCACTGTGGCCCCGAATCACTAACATTTTCTTTAAGAAACAAAAAGAAGAAGAAGTAGTTAAAGACTATGTATTAAATTACTTTTTAGTAGGTTATTAAATTATTTTTAAGTTACAAAATCTATTAATTAAATTCAATTAAATTTTTATTTAAAATTTGAATGGTTGAGATTAATTTTGAAAATGAAGTACAATCTTTTTCTTTTTAAAATTAAGTTCTTAAAATGAATCTTTAAAATTAAGTTTTAAAATAAAAAAAACTAATATGTTTTATACAGTAGTATAGATAATGAATGCGTTCTACGTACGTAGCTAAGTACGCATGTTAATTATTTCTCATAATCGTTTGTGTCATTATACGAATACATTCAAGAATATGTGATCATTTGAAAAATGAGATGAATATTATGTTATTTTATTTCTGTTAAAACAATAAAATAAATATTAATTTGAAAATAATAAAAAGTGAAAAAATAAAAAGATAATAATAATCCAGATTGATTGGAAGAAAGGAGCAATTAATGGATTCCTTACGGTTTCTGCATTGCCTTCTCTTCTTCCTTTTGCCTCATCATACATTTTCTTCTTCCCCTATTTCATGTAAATATTATTTTTCATCATTAATTCTTATTTTTATTTCCTTTATTAATTAAATTTACCAATTGATATAGGTTTTTTTTTTGTGAATCTTGTTAGATAATGCTCTTGAATCTCATAAACGGACTACTCGAAATCTTCTTCAACAAAGACAATGTATGTTCTTTTCTTTCTTCGTTCCTATCGAATATACATCTTTCGCTCCTAAAATCGAATCAAATTATTTCTTCATTTCGTTATGAATGCACCCTTTATGTGAATGTAATTAACGAAAAGCATGAATCTTGATCATTTTGTTTTTGCAGCTTGTCCGATAAGCTTTGAAAACGAGAACTACACCATCATAACGAGCCAATGCAAAGGACCAGTATACCAACGAGACCCATGTTGTAATTCCTTTTTGAAAATTGCTTGCCCTCATTGGGAACAAGTTAATGATGAGAACACCAATTGTGCATCAACTTTGTTTAGTTATATCAACCTTTACGGGAAATACCCTCCTGGCCTTTTTGCTAGCATGTGTAAAGGAGGCAAGGACGGCCTTAGTTGTGACCATGTCGATAAATCAGAAGACAAGAAGGCACACAATAGTCAGGCTGCAACCACATTGGTTCACTCACCGTTAATGTTGATCACTCTTGGAGTTGTGATTTTCGTACTAGACTTGTTCTGATGTATGATGATCCAATCATGTGTATAATGGTAGTAGCCGAGACGAAGGAAAGAAAGAAAGAAAGCATAACGGGTAACAAAAAAAAACATGTTTTTTGTTCTTACATTTAGAAGATCTTAATTTTTATGGTAGATTTTTAATTGCGAATGGAGTTGGGGAGCTATTTTACATTTATAGGAATAAAAATACTTTAACTGTTCGTTTTTGTTTCTTCAATGAATCATTATCACATTCGTTTATATATACAGATCTTGAATATCATGAAATGGCTTCTAGCCTAATGTTAAGGTCAAGGTTAAGGTTCCAGTCCGGTTAAAAACAAAATGTAAATAGTGAGTATGTATTTCAAACATTACTGCTTCCTTCAATATTGAACATAAACACCGTTATTTCACTATTATTCACATGCAAACCTGAAAAAAACATAAAATCCCTAAGGGCTCTTTGATAGCTACAGACTGAGTTAGTGCAGACTGAGTTGGAGCTCAGACTGAGTTAGGTGCAGACTGAGTTTGTTGTGTTTGATTATGCCTCGGACTCACTATGTTGACTGGGAGAAATGACTATTTTACCCTTCTGTTTATTTTTATATTGAATGTCGTACAAAATCCAAATTAACCATAAATCCAAATTAAACATAAATCCAAATGTCTTACAAAATCGAAATTAAACAAATCCAAATGTCTTACAAAATCCAAATTAAAAAAATCAAAAGAAAACCTAACAATGATTGCGTACAATTAAGTTGAAGCATTTGAAAATAGTTGAGTAGCAATTTGGTCACGTAAAGTAGACATGTATTGATTGCTTTGTAAATCCCATTCTATGTCATGTATGTTTTGGCCACCTCTTGCTTCATTTTGCATAGGAGCAATATTGTTTTCTTCAAATTGCATAAATATGTCGTCGTGAATGTTGCACTTTCTTATAAAATTATAGACCGCGAAGCAAGCAACGACCACATCTCTTTGCACTCCAAAAGGAAAAGGAGCCTTTTGTTTTAAGATTGAGAATCTCGCCTTCAATACACCATAAGCGCACTCAATAACATTTCGGAGTTGTGCATGAGCATGATTGAATTTCTCTTCCTTAGTTAAAGCTCGTTGTCGTCGATAATCGGCAAACCAGTACCTCGTATTACGATATGGGGACATAAATCCACGAGTGTTGGTATATGCAGCATCGCAAAGGTAATATTTATCTGTAAATGTTAGTGTGAAGCATATTATAAAAGTCATAAAAATTATATATATTAAGTATTACAAGTTAACGAATATATACTAACCTGGTGGAGGGAAGGGAAAGCCAGAATCCGGATTAAATGCAACCTCTTTTAAAACTCGTGCTTCATGTGATATGCCCTCCCACCCGACCCATACAAAGGTGAATATCATATCAAAATTACAAATTCCAAGTACATTTTGATAACATACACCTTTTCTCTTCTATGACCTTCCATGATTTGGCTTTCAAACTCTCACCTTCCCTCCCGTTGTTGTTTGTCACTTCGTGTAAACAAGCTTCGATAAAACATTTGTCTGCAATGTCGGACTTCCAACTAATTCTACCCATAATTATCACACAAATAACACAAAATTAACAACTTACAACTATTTATCAAAACGTGAATATATACTACAAGCTTATGGACAAAAATCATAAAACACGGAACCCTATGGACCAAAATCATAAGCATAAAGTATTGACAATGATAAAAGTTGGGTAAATTATTGTAAGTGTAGCTTGAAACTGAATTTGTGTTTAATTAAAGCAAGAGATTGGTAGATATATAGTATCAAACTTATGTAGGTGATCAGTAACATAACAAGATCCGTCCTAATAACTAGAGAAATAAGTATCATAATCAACACCCTTAATCATTAATAAAACTGCTCCCATTTTTGTTTCATTTTCGTTGCAGTGCTTGCCTGTAACTATTGATGTGGGCACAAAAAATGAGACATTGCTGAACGATGACTTTTACATTGGTCTCAAACAAAAAAGAGCAACTGGCGAGGTCTAGTTTTCATCTTATTATAACTGGGTTGGAAATCTATCTATTCATACAACCTGGGTAATATAGTTGCTGGTTATTAAGTCCTAAAGGTGGTTTTATTTTGATCAATTTAGGAATACAACAATTTATTACAAGAGTTCATGACTGCTGTTAAGCGAAACTATGGAGAAAAAGTCCTCATTCAGGTCCGCTAAAGCATTTATCAAAACGTGAATATAGACTACAAGCTTAAACAAAAACACATACTATTTATCATAACGCGGATCAAGCCTGCCTAAACATCACCAGTTACATGACTAAAACAACCAAAATCGAGCGAAATCAACTATATCACAACAAATTCACAAAAAACTAGCAGTAAACGATTAAACACACATAATACAAAACAACAGAAATGAAATCAATCAAGCTTAAAACAACACAAAATCAAGCATGCCTAAACATCACAAGTCAGTGTCTGTAGCTTAAAATAAAATAAAATTATTGAACGGATTACGCATACAAATAAAACAGATTATTAAACTGCAATTAAACACACCAATTAAACATCAAACTCATTATATTGTTTTTGGAGGAGGAGCAACGGCGGCCTGCAGCGGTGGAGGATTGCAGATTGAAGGGTAGCGATGGTGGAGGATTGCAGATTGAAGGGTAGCGGCTTGGGTTTTTTTTTTGAAAAAATGAGTGTGCGGTTTTTAATTGAAGATTGAGTCTTTGATATGGGTCCGTGGTATGGACAGAGTCCGTGACAACTTTGCTTTATCAAACACGCAGACCACAGGCCGAGTCCGTGGTCTGAGTCCGAATCTTTGGTCCGTGGTGATATCAAACGGTCCCTAAATTTGATTTGGTGATATAACTAAACACGCCAATCCTAGTACCATAGAGTAAAATGAACATAAGAGAGTAATATGTATCATTTAATGCGAAAAGAGGTAATTTATTGGCTATTTATGAAATAAAAGAGATACCACCTACTACTACTGTTAAAGATAGATAAAGATAGAATATCTTAAGGCCTTTAAGAATTCTCGACCATTGACTCATCTTTTAGTATCCGAGTTGTAATGATCCTTTATGGTCCTTGTGTATTTTATATGATGTTGTTAGGCTATGGGGTGTGGGGCGTTTTTTGCCCCAATCACGCCGCCACATAAGCCTATAACGCCCCAATCACGCCTCCCCCCACTCCGGTAGCGGCGTTATAAGGGCGTTATGGGCGGAGGCGTGGTAATGGTCACGGCGTTTGGGCGCAGGCGTGGGAGAAAAAGGCAACGGTCGAATTAATTGAGTTATGGAAATGATTTAATTGAGTTATGGAAATGATTTAATTGAATAATAAAACTCACCATTGGAAGAAATTGAGATTCAAAGCTTAGAAACGGCGACGATGGACAATGGAGAAACGGCGACATTGGAAGAAATGGAGAAACGACGATGGACAATGGAGAAAATGATTTAATTGAGTTAGGTTTTGATAGTGTTTTTTTTATCCAATTATAAAAAGGCTTTCTTGAGGCCCAAATATGTGTAGCCCAAGTTATTATTTTTTTTTTTATTATTAGTATGTTTTTTAATAAATTGTAGTGTGTGTGTGTTTTTGTTAATAAAAATACAAGTTTTTAAATTTCATTTATATAAAAAAAATTATAAATATACAACTTTTTAAAATTACACTCTCTTTCCTCTATCACTCCACATCATCATCACTTACACACAACCACACCACCCATTTTTATCACTCCACATCATCACACTCTCTTTCCTACAAATCACAATCTCTTTCCTACAAATCACCTCTATCACTCCACATCATCACTCCCAATCACCCACCACACCCCATAGTCTTATGGGTCTTATAGGACTTCGGAACTAGACTTGGATTTGTATACTTGGCAACTTATTATAATTGCTCGACACTGTTTGAAATAATCTAAAATGATGCTTGGAATACGACTCATGCTAAATACAAGAGAAATGCATTCGAAAAGAGTGTCAACTATAAAATTGAGTGAATTCATAAGTTTTAAGAACGTTAAGTAAAAACCATGCATTTAGACATACAAGATTTCCAAATAACCGAGTTACAACGAACATATAAGCAATACACATACATAAGCTCATGATATAGAACATTAACAATAATTAAGGTTGCCTTATCTAGCAAAAATCTTAATCATATATTCGTGTGTTTCAAACAATATATACCCGTTTGACGAATGGTAGCTAACCATGCGGGTAGAGTTGTCAACTCAAATAGATCTATCCACAAGGTTCGCGTTTAAGTCCATATTTAAATACTCATGATAAGAAGGCAGTGTAATTAGCTGTTACTTAAGTATACATTATATGCTATGTTGGGTACTCGTGTCTAACATGAAAAACTGTTTATGTGTACATGCATTCTCCTCCGAAAATATTTGTAAAAATAGTAAAAGATGGGGTATGAACACACCTTGAATAAACTCTTACTCTTGACAATGTAGAAAATCCTATATATGTAAGTCTAATTAGAATTTTGAAAATATTTCATTTTAAAAAGTTTTCTTTTTAGTAAGTTTCTATATTTAGAAAGTTTTCATATTTAGTAAGTTTCCTTATTTAGTATCAGTTATGCTTATATCAAATTCACATATAAATCAGATCTTGATACTAGAATATTAATCTACTTTACTTAGTTTAAACCCTTTCTGTAGCTCTACTCAATTGTAACCAGGTAAGACGGTGAGGGTGGTAAGGGCTAACCGTATCAAAAACCGACCTCACTTGGAGTAACTAGCATATCCGTCTTAATTTTATATAGACATCACATTGTAAGAGCACCCGGAGTGATAATGAGTTACAATGTGGGTTGTGGTGGGTTGTGGGGAAAAAGCTGATGACGTGGCAGTGAGAATGATGGTTGTGAGTTGTTATGATCAAGGTTACAGATAACGTAAGGCGTGGCGTGGCGGCAAGGGTAAGCCTTAAGCTTTGCAAGAAAAGGCGAGACATGGCGTTTTTTAAAGCGTGACAAGGCGGCGAATTTTTTTAATATTTTTGATAATTTTATATATACTTATATATATATTTACTATTATTAAGCTATATAAATATCAATAAATTATCAAAAAGTCTGTTTTAACATTTAAGTATATATATATTCTAAGATATAGTCACAAATTTACAATCAAATGATTTTTATAACCATTTTTAACTATTTTTTAAACTTTTTTTTTTTTTTTTTTTAAATTTTCATAACGCGTTACAAAAAAACTCGCGTTAAGGCGCGCCATGAGACGCCATGACCACGTTTTTTTGTCGCCACGCCTAACAAAGACGTCTTGCATGTTTTCGTAAATTCTCGTCGCGCCTCGGCGCGCCTTGGCGCCGCCATGGCGCGTTTTTTAGAACCTTGGTTATGATAGAGAGGGTTGTGGAGGTTGTGGGATTATTTTATTATTTTTATTTTTTTTCTTAAAACATTAAATAAAAGATAAATAAATAATTAAAAGAATATAAAATATTAAAACTTAATAATTAAAACATTAAATAAAAGATAAATAAATAAAAATACAAATAATTAAGACAAAAACAAATAATTAAAACAATACAAATAAAAGCTAAACTAATTCATCCCGTATTTTTCTAGGATTTTTATTTTCTCCGCTTCGACCCAAGCCGCTTGTGCCGGCGACATTCCCTCCGTGCTTTGTTGAAGAAACATCATATCGTCTCTTCTTGCACTAGAGTAAGCCGCTTCTTCTTGTCGGATAGCCGCTTGTTCTTGTCGCATAGCGGCTTGTTCTTGTCGGTGGAGGGTTTTCGCCTTTATTTCCGCCGTTTGCTTCTTCGTCTTCGTAATCTTCTTCAGGTGTGAGGCGATGAGCCCGCAAAGAGTCGAGGACGAAGATGTTTGGGCCTTGTCGGAGGCGTCGGACGATTCCTTTCTTTTACTACTTCTCTTTTTCCCTGGAGGTCGTTGTTCTACATCATCCGCAAATATGTCGTCCCCGGCACCAACGTCGTCGAGGTTGACGATATCGAGTGGAGGGTCTATCTTGACAAATGCGCGCCATCGGCTGTGATCCCTCCAGATTTCCCAGGCCTTGTCATGCCTAAACGTCGAACCCTCGGCCTCATAGTACATTTTCCGAGCCGCTTTGTAAACCGCATGGTCGTCAGTCCCGCTTGTTCGATTTCTAACCGCCTCGACATGGTGGCCGATAAAAGCCTTGACCAAGGCACTCATCGCCGTAAACTTGGAGTTGAGGGACTCCTTGCCTCTCTCCGGAAATCCTAGCTTCGCCGCCTATTTGTTGTAACCCTCAACGATCTGTAGCCAAAATTGAGGTCCGGGTTGGGCGTTTCCTACCCCCTCATCTTCCGAGACCGAGCACCACATCTCCGCCAAAAGTTCCTCCTCTGGGGCCGTCTATGGCATCTTTTTGCACGTCTTTTTCTTTTTCGACGTGGACGGTCGTGCCGCGGTTATTTCTTCGACCACATCGTCCGTTTCTTGGACGATTTCTTGGGTTTCGGGAACAAATGTTTGTGTTTGTTGGGTTGGAAAAGTTTGGGGAATAAAAGTTTGGGATTGTGAGAGAAGTTGTTGATGCATGGCGTATTGGTCGGGAGTGAACATTTGTTGTGGGTATTGTGGGTATTGTGGTGGTAGAGGTTGTTGCGTTAAAAAGGTGTTTAGAATATGTTGGGATTGTTGTGGCGAAAAGTTTGGTATTTGGGGAGGATATAAGGCGTTTGTTGTGCCGAAATAGTTGGCGAAACCGGATGGTGTTTGTGATTGTGGCGTCGAGGGATTGTTTGTGTTTGTTTGGGGAGCGTTTGATGAAGACGAAGAGATTTCGTGATTTTTTTGGGTTTGGGTATGGGATTGAATTGGATTAAGAATAAGATTGTTGAAAGAAGGTGTGATTTTTTTTGGTTAAAATGGGGTTGTATTTATAGGTGAAATTGGTTGGTAAAAAAAAAAAAAAAATTATTTAATTAATATATTAAAGGTTTTGACCGTTGGGGTGAAAAAAAAAAAAAAAAAAACAAAACTCGACAACGGCTCGTTGTAGGCACAACGGTCGTGTGAGAACGAGCCCACAACGAGCCAGGTCGGTGTGATAACGACCACAACGGCCGTTATGGGTGGAGAACAAGGCCACAACGGAGCCCACTCCGGGTGCTCTAATAAGTGAGCCTATTTTGTAATAACTTCATAAAATATTTAATACGAATAAATAACATATATCTATTTCGATATAAGTACTCTATATAATATATAATAATAAATTAATTAATTAAAAATAATATTTATGTATATATATTATTCGTTAGAAGTTTGGAATGTCTGTTATTTAACTAACTAATTTTTTTATCTTGAATGCCTAACTTGTGTCTTAAAAAATAAGATGACTTATAATTTAGAAAGTTCTTCCTATATGTTTAAAATTGAAAATCATAAACATGATTGGTTACTGAAATTATGACTTTTATTTTACTTATTTATGTTATTAAATAAATTTTTAAAAGTTACTTATAAATTTTACTATGAGAGTAACACGGGTTTCTAACCTAGTTTAACCAAATATGTTAATGAGATCCACTAGTTTTGCTTTTATTTTTGAGGTGTACTAGGAGTGTACCCGCGCTATACTGCGGATAACTTTTATCCATTTGAATCGTATACAAACTATTTTTGAAGTTTAACTTATTTGAAGTAGTGTCGATTTTATGGTAGTTATAAATATACTTGTGTTTGTTCAATGTCACGCTATAAAAAGAGTATAAGTAGACAACATGTGTTTTGACAATGAAAAATAAATTAAGAATACTTAGTATTCGCGCAATGCGCAGACATATGGTTTCCTGAAAAATCGTACGTAAATGAATTAATTTCATTGTGTTTAGATATTGTTGTTTGTATCGAGTTTTTTTTTATTTGATTGCGTTTTAGATACTTTATATTATTACTAGTAAAATACCCGCGCGATGCGGCGGTGATTATAAATTGTTTAATTTTTTGGTAAAATAATTTTTTTCGGTGGTATATATTTTGTTACAAATAAATTTACAAATGATCAAGAAAATTCAATCAGTTAGAAATTTTAAAGATTAACTCTACTTATTTAAATTTTACACACTAAACTTGATTGTTTTAAATTTAAAAAAAAGGTAAAATGCAATTATTTCAAATCTTTAAGTATATATGGTAAGTGTGTTATAGAGTTATATTTGTAATTATTCAATAATTAATTAGTCAAAAGAATAGTTTAGTAATTTTACAATGCTTAAATTTCAACTTTTTGTCCAAATGCTTTATAATGTATATAGATATAGATATCTTTTTTATTCAATAAATTTTTGGTTGTAATATTAATTCAAAAGTTAGATTTACATGTATTTTATATCAAATTTATCGATAAAGTCATATACTATTTATATATATTAGTTAGGTAAGTAAAAGTTGTTAAAGATATACTCCGTATTAAATATAGATATAAATACCTAAATATTTTTCTTACTTAAAAATGATTAGTTGGTTAATTATACTTTATATAAACAAGTTATATATTATTCTTTAGAGTTAATTACATAAATCGTCCCTAAGGTTTATTTTAAATTACGATTTTCGTCCCTAAGTTTAAAAAGGTTCATAAATCATCCACTTTTAGAAACTAATTAGATTTTTCGTCCCTAAGATTTGCTACAATCACGGATTTCGTCCTTAAGGTTTGTCCTCAAATACGAATTTGGTCCCAAAGGTTTGCCCCAATTACTTGTGCAAATTAGAAATTATGGACGAAAATCGTAATTAATTTTTAAAATTGGACGATTTATAAAACTTTTTAAATTTAGGGACGAAATCCATAATTTTGGGTAAACAAAATGGACGATTTATGTAATTAACTCTATTTTTTAATATAGTCTATTATGTGTTGTTACTTTTATCCCACATTGATGAGTGAGTAAAACAAAACTTTGTTTACAAGACAAAGTTTACAACAAATGATTGAAATTTTTGTAGGATAAATATGCATTACTAATAATAATAATTATATAATAGAATATAGCACTTACCATTTTGCACATTTGCATCATTTCTTTTAAAAAGCTAATTATTATTATTATTTTAATAATTTAAAAATTAATCATGTAATTTGTTGAACAATTATGAGATTTAATAATCATTATTATGAATTAAACCATTTATTTGAGAGTTGCAAATTACCATTAATAGTTATTTTTAAAAACTTAATTTTAGAAGTATTCTAAATTTAAATTTACCAAATTTGCTTTATAGAGTAGTATAGATGTAGGAATAAATTAGAAATATATAATTAAATATTAACATACTTATTTACTACATTTGCATCATTTCTTTCAAAAAGCTAATTATATTTTTATTAATTTGAAAACTAATCATGTAATTTATTGAACAATTATGAGATTTAATAATCATTATAATGATTTAAACCATTTATTTGAGAGTTATAAATTACCACTAATAATAACTTTTAAAACTTAATTTTAAGAGTATTCTAAAATTAAAATTTATCAAATTTGCTTTATAGAGTAATTATGATGTAGCAATAACATATAATAAAATATTAACACAATTATTTACTACATCTGCATCATTTCTTTTAAGAATCTAATTATTATTATTATTTTTATTAATTTGAATTAATTATGTAATTTATTAAACAATTATGAGATTTAATAATCATTATTATGAATTAAACTATTTATTTGTGAGTTATAAATTATCAGTAATAGGAAGTTTTAAAAATTTAATTTTAAAAATATTTTAAAATTAAAATAAATCAAATCCTTCTATCTAATAAATGGGGGTCTACGATTATGTCATAAAGCTGATGTGTTCACTCCTAAGACTATCCACATAGGAATGTTTTATGTTTGATGATGTCATAATAAAGTTTAAGTTGAGTATTGTTCTGATTTTTTAATTTAAAACTTATCAAATACGCTTTCTAAATCTTGAAACCCACAATCTACTTTGAAAAGCACGCTACCTGTCTTCAATGTCAATCCCATTCTTCAAAAATTAATAATCTAAAATTTGAAATTTGAAAATTTCTCTGCTTATCTTCTTTCTATCATTTATTCACATGATTATAACTATAAGTTTATTCTTTCTTTAATATTGTTTATGTAGATTATTTTACCATAAATTAAATGCTTTAGTTTTGTAATATCAATCCTTATTTACATGTTGTGTCTGGTTTAGATTCATTATCTTGTGCAAATTCGTTTTCATACATTATCTTCTGGTTTTGAGAAGAAACGACTCATTAGCAAATGACGAGCGAAGCGATACTCAACTTGAAGATGTTGTGCCGGTAATTTCCGCCCCCCCCCCCACACACACACACACACACCTCTTTTGCTCTTAGTTTTTGTACATAATGTGTTTGATGAAATGTCTATGTGAAATTTTGTCTCTAACACATCTGCCAATTGCATCAGATGGATTTAGTGTTTCTGTCGATCTAAAGAATATGGAAATAATCTGGGATTCATGTAAAGCTTATGGCATCCACTATGGTGGTTTCAAAAATGTTGAAGAGTTTTTATTTTTTATTTTTTTATCAAGTATAGTGAGATTGTGTTTCATGTCTATGTCGCATGAAGATGTCTAAGATTATAAAATGGTTTCAAAACTTCTTTTTTTATTGAATACATTAATTAGAAACTCATTTACAAAGGTTTTTAAAGCAGACGATCAACAAAACGAAAGGAATATTTTCGTTTATTCGGATAACTTTTATTATATGAGTTTTTTATGGTAGTTTATACTTACTTTGGTCAATTTCTAAGGCAATATTCTACGACCATTTTGTGCTCCCGGGTCTTGACTCATCGTGTAGGGTCCTTGAAGGGTCCATATCAAGAGACATGATATTTGTTCGAATATGAAGTGGTATCATTTTTTACTCTTCTTCTTCATTTTTTAGAATTTTATTAACTAAAACCGGGTGTTTTTGGTTTGTAGATTTATGAACTTCTGTCTTAGAGGTCTTAGTAAAGTTTGTATTGTGTCATGTCTTCATGTACATCTACTATGTCCTTTTTGGGTTAAAACTTTGGTATTAGTGTTAATGTTTAGATGTGATTCATGAAGTTTATTCAACATGTATGAAAATGATGTGTTGTTACTTTGAAATGTTTATGGAGCTAGTTGATATTTTTTTTTCCGGTCATTGGATGTTCGCAATACCTTTAGCTGTTGTTTACGAGATTTTATGTGAAATTTGATGGAAGTCTATGTATCAACATATGAAGATATGCATACAATGTATTATAAGAAACTCTATTCTGTTTAATATTTTCTTTTTAATCAAAAAAGGCGTTTTAGGTGTATGTATGCTTAAAAGTAATAGTTTTTATTAAACATTATTTTTTTTATACAATTGTCATGAAACTTGGTTCTTATTATTAAATGTAATCAGGAGACTGATTTAGGAGTTTGCGTTTTTGAGTTAGGGAAGTTCGTGAGGTTTGACCTAATTGTATTCGTCATAATGTGATTGTTTTTAATGAGGTTTGAACTAATTGTATTTCTCATCATGTCGTTGTTTATTATGCTTCTTAAATGGTACTGTATCAAGATAGATTAATCAATTTACACTAATTCATCAAACACTACAGATTATATAACCTTTTATATTGTTACGATTTTCACGTAACTTTCTTATACAACACCGTATATCACACGGATACTAAGTTAGTTTGTTTTATAAAACAGTGTAAATAATGTCAAAACAAATGGTTGACATGAATGGTTGGTGGGACACGTGTAATGTTATATGTGGCTGTTTGTCACTTTCCATCTTTACGTAGACATCACTAGCTTTAATTAACTTTAATGCCTTAAATATATCTATAAAAGAAAACAAAACAATGCTACATGTCAACATTAAAAAAGAGAGGCATATGCTTTATTTGTCAAATATGCTTATTTGAAGTTTCTAAATTGACATGTACCTTAATAATTGTTTATGCTATGTTTTGCTAGTAAGACCTCTTGTTTGGAATTATGTCCGTTAACTTTCATAAGTAATCGAAAGTGATAACTTAACTAGTCATAAACAATGTTCACGATAAAACAAAACAGAGTACGAAAAATGAGCAATGCTATATGTTTTGTCGTGGCTTACTTAATTAAGACTAGTAACTTATTGGTAGACATGTTTTTTCGATCTCTATTAAACGTTGTTCGAAATTTGTTACAAATACCCACTATGTTGAGGACTAAAAGAATGTATTGAATAATCAAATTCAAGGTTCGTAAATTGGATTATAACCATACAATCCGTGACATGAATTAAATAAATATGATGAAAATAATATTAAGCAATCTATATGAAAAGAAAAATTAAATTGTTTATGAGATGAATTACATGTACATGGCCTGTTTAGTATATTACATTTACATTAATCAAACTTTAAATTTCGTTATATATATTAGAAATGTATTAAATATAACTATATAAGTGAAAAAATATTTATAACTATTCAATTATGTATCTTTGTTAAATGAAATTATTGACAGCATTTAATTCCAAAAGGATATGGTGACTGTTTGTCCACTCTCGAACTAGTTATTGGTGGTGAGGTACACAAAAGGTGCAACTTGGATTATGAGTTGTGGCTACCTCTTTCTACTTTTTGTTGAATAAATAACATATCGTCTCTTTGACAGTTTGTAAAAAAAAAAAAAAAAAAAAAAAAAGCCCATAACGGCTCGTTTTACTGAGAATGCACGCGAGAACGAGCCCCGACAACGAATGAGGACGGTATAATAACGAAGGTCATGGCTCGTTCTGGACAGCGGAACGAGCCCACTCTGGATGCTCTAATAATGTACAATACCATTTCAAATCATAAAACCAAATTCTAATCCATACAAATCAGAAACAAAAAATTATGTAATCTATTTTGCTGAAACTGATGAGATTCATCTGAAACCCATTCGGGTTTATCGATGAGCAGTTACAAGTCTTTCTATAAACCGCAATCCGTCAAACCTTGGTGCAAATTTCTCCGAGCAACAATTTGTCTTCCCTAACAAAGTATCTCCGCGGTGTTGACTTGATACCTGGTGATCCTACACAACAGTTATAACCCAAGATTTGATAAATAACTAGCAATATATCGTTTGATATCTTCTTTTTTTAATTATGATTGATCTACCTGAATAGAAACCTTAGTGGTAGCAACCACGGTTGTAGCGGAATCAGCAGCGCCTATGAAAGATGCTAGGAATCCAGGTCTCTTCATGGTAATTGTGTGTGTGTGTGTGAGAGAGAGAGAGAGAGAGAGAGAGAGAGAGAGATATAGATTAAGATGGTTGTTTGTTAATGGGTTAAGTTCATATTTATATATGCAGAAGAGAGAGAGACTTTTTTGTTTTAAGGCGGCAACCAAATTTCCTAAAACGTAAAGAAAAGGAAATAAATAAATTCTTGTTTTCAAGTTTTTTTATTAAAAAAGAAAACAAAGAAAAGGAAATGATTAGAAGTAAAAGTTTATATATTTTATTAAATAAAACAATCCGACCATATTTTGGGTGATTTAAATAAATAAATACTTTCTTTTACTTTAATTTCCTTTTCTTTACATTACATTTTTTTGTTTGTTTAACGGTCTCTTTTCGAGTCTAAAAAAAAAAAAAAAGGTAGTGTAAAGAAAATGAAACTAAAGTAAAGGAAAGTGTTTATTTTACTTTATAATCACCCTAAATATGATCGGATTGTTTATGCTTTCCTTTTCTTTGCTTTCCTCCTAAAAAAAACTTGAGAACATGACAATCTATTTATTTTCTTTGCTTTACATTCCTCTGTCCTAAAAATAAAAATCGAAAACACAGTGTAATCGTCTCTATAAATTGGTGGTAGTTTTTTACAGTTACCTTTTAGATGTTAAAGTATAAAATTAGTTTATTAACCATAATGTCGAAGTAATGATAAACGTATTCCTTTTTTAATTAATTTAACCATATTATATTTTGTTGTGTTTACTTGGATGTAGTTGTTTGTAACGAGTGTCATTTAGTTCTCTCTATTTAGTTATTTTGTTCATCGAGGAAATAAGGAATAAGTACGTATTTTACATGTCGTAATCTATGGAAAAAATATAAGTGAATAACTATTTTTGTTTTTGTTTTCTTTGTTCTCTCTTAACTCATTTGTATTATGTAAGAAATATTCTCTACATAATATCATTTTCTTTAAAATAATTGTTACTATCAATTAATCATAGGACTTTGTTTGACGAAAACAGCTTGACTTAGAGGTTCAACTTAACAAAGCTTAAGTTAATATAGAGTTGTAAACGTGTTCGACAAGTTAATTGAAGTTAAGCGTGATAAATGTAACAGGACGTCAACTTGTTAATAGCAATTATTAAGAACTTTTATATAATTACGTATAACCAAAGCTCAAACTCTTCTAAGCTATTTCAAGTAGTTCAACATTTTACGTTTTATAAAGCCTAGTGTTTTGCAAAAGCCTCGCATTGATTGTCAAAAACATACAAATTTTTTAGAAAAAG
The DNA here is from genome assembly GCA_910822075.1 of Senecio squalidus. Classification (NCBI taxonomy): domain Eukaryota; kingdom Viridiplantae; phylum Streptophyta; class Magnoliopsida; order Asterales; family Asteraceae; genus Senecio; species Senecio squalidus. The sequence goes on from CAJVGC010000591.1 coordinate 52,586,255, forward strand.
TTTTGGAAAAGAAAAGCCAAACTCCTAAATCGATAAAAGTCTATCTTAGAGCACCCGGTGTGGGCTCGTTGTGGGCTCGTTGTGACACCCACAAGGAGCGAACGGTCTCGTTATTACCTCGACCCACTTCGTTGTGGGGCTCGTTGTAAGCCACCGTTGTGGTGACAACGGCTAGTTGTGAGATTTTTGGTTTTTTTTATTTTTTATTTTTTTTTAACAACGGTCGATTTAATAAAAAAAAACTTTAAACACACCAACGGTCATATAACCGTTGGTTTTAAAAACTTTAATTTTTTTTTCCTCCCAAATTTCACCTATAAATACATTCACATTTTAACCAAAAAAATCACAACTTCTCTCAGTCTCATTCTATCTCAATCTAATACCACAATCTTAATCTCATACCATAATCTCAATCTCAAAATGTCTTCATCGTCTTCAAACGCTCCCTAAACAAACACAAACACACCTTCGACATCACAATCACAAACAACATCCGGTTTCGCAAACTACCAGAATACACCAAACGCCCTATTATCACCCCAAATACCAAACCTTTTCCAACAACAACAACAACAAATTCTAAACACATTTTTAGCGCACTAAGCATCACAACCACCTCAAGCAATGTTCAATCCTGATCGTTGCGGGTTACAACGAACAAGCCAAGGGGCAAGAGTTTGTGGAGAGAAATAAGGAGTCCCTCAATAGCAAGTTCACGGCGATGAGTGCCTCGGTAAAGAATTTTATAGGCCACCATTCGGAGGCTTTACGACTTCGGGCTAGAGGGACCGACGATTCGAAGGTTAGAGGCGGCTCGTCAAATGTTCTCTCCAGACTTCCCACACCCCCATATGCTATGTTCTCTCCAGAGCACCCGGTATGATAATCACAATCCTCATTATCATACCACCCAAAATTTCAGAATCATGATTCTTACTTCCATGTCAGCAAAAGTAATCCCATAATCACCAGAATCGTGATTATCCTACCGGATGCTCTTAAAGCTTCAACCCAACATACCAATAATCTTTAACTTTGATCCATAAAATATTTTATTATAATTTTGGAGATATAATCCTAATGTTTTATACTTCGACTAAATGTGTCAAGTAATCAAGTTAAATCAATATATTTAACTTCTACAGCAACTTCAAAACTATGTACTAATATTTGTATTTAGGCTGTACAAATAAAAGAAAAGTTGAAAGTTAAAAGTAAATTGCATTTTCCATATTACACACAAATCTCTTGGCTGTCATTCGCCACTCAAACAACATTTTTTTTTCAAACGGCTTAACCTAAAAATAAATGGTCATATCTATTGAAATATGGTCCATTCTATTAGTCGTATAGAGTATAGACAATATCAATAACATGCTAATTGTAAAATGATTATAAAAAATTATTATCAATGCTTACTATGTCATCTCGGAATAAAATGATTGAATCATATTATTTATCTTTCTTTTTAAGTATGGTTAACTTAAATGATACTCCTTTAGTTCCAATTTAAATTATATGTGCATAAACAAAAAAAAATGAGATTTAAGATAGATGAAAATGTCATAGTTGCCCTTGTATTAAATACACGACCGACTTTTAAACTTACCCTTTTATAAAATTTATTCACAATATATATTGTGATAGGGTGATGTTCATGTAAAAAAAACTCTCATTATACAAAATGTAAAAATATCAAAAACACATTAAAATCAACATATATATCATCAAATTACATTTTATTAGATTTTCTTTGGGAGAATCCTAATTAAAAAACTTTTAGTTTTTTTTTTTTTTCGAACTTAGATGCATTTTTTCAAGTAGATACATTTTTAATAAAAGTGATGTATTTTATCCAATTTAGATGTAATTTTATCATAAAAAAGATATATAACACATTTAAGATAAGATTTTATTCAAAATGTTAAGAAAAAGTTAGATGCATTTTTTTGCAATTAGATGCATTTTTATAAATTTTCGAACTTAGATGTAAATTTTTAAGTAGATGAATTTTTCATAAAAAGGATGAATTTACCCAATTTAGATGTATTCTAATCATAAAAGAGATATGTAAGAATTAAGAATCCCAAAAGTTATCTTATTGATCCCACCCCTTACCTATTTATAGGTAAGGGGTGAATGTTTATTTCATTACATATTAGAAACCATAACAACTATTTTAAGTTTTACAATTTCCCCCTTTGATATGGTTTTTTGATAAGTAATTATAAAATTTTACAATACAATTCAAATATCTATGCCAAGCTTCGAGTCTTTTAAACTTGAGTTGGATTTTCTGCTTCTTGAGATGCTTGTTCTGGTTGTACTTGAGATTGACTTGTTTCAGCTTCTTTTTCTTTGAATTCTGGATAGAGTTTTGCGCACTCATCTCGCTCTTGTTGCATTTTATGCTTCCATCTGGCTTTGATCGTTGCGTAGATGGAGTGCTTATTTTCTCTAATCTTCAAGCACATCTCGTACCGTTGAATAATTCTCCTGTTTTCCAAACACTTCTCAATAGCATCTTTCCCAAACTCATTTTATCTTCGTTCATCTCTCCACCTAGCATATCCCTTAGAGTTTTCATCATTCTGTTCATCCCCATTCTTAATGACCGTATCAATCTCCCTCTTTATCAACCTGAGAGTTCCCGTAGAAAAGTGGTGCACTTCATCGAATAACATCAAGACATTCTCATTCCAATGTGGACTCGTATAGACGATCCCCTTGTTTCCAATGTTCACAATAGCCTACTTTCTGACATGTTTTAGCTCGAACTTTTGTTTTGGAGCAACCAAGTTCACTTTTCCTCTGCCGCTTTCGAGAGCAATCTGGAAATCATAATATGTCGCTTCTTTGACCTTCATTTCCATAAAGCATTTTATCCGAGATTCAACAAATCTTTTGACTCCTCTTTTGTTTGACCATCGTTTCATGGACATGAAAAGCTATTCGATGTCATTCGGATTTAGATTGTTGAAATCAACTTCTGTGAAATTGAACACCTTTCCATTGCTTCGAGCTACTTTGAATGTAGCATACTCAATCCCGTTATGAAACTTTGAATCTATATTTCGCACATTTGAGATTGCGTGAATTGAGTATACTTTGTCTGCTCCTTTTTGTTTCTCATGGATAAAGTGTTTGAACTTGCTCCAAAGTTCCTTTTCATATGTGGTGAAACCATGAAGTCTTGCTTCTTCAATCTTTTTCGGAGTTTTGACAAAGAAATCTTGAACTTGATCTTCCATAAATGGTTGATTAATTCTCTTATGAATCTTTTTCTGTTCTTCGATGTCGATATCATTATATTTTAGATAAAGCATATTTGTATAGTTCTCTGTGCTCTTGTTGCAGCTTCATGGTTTCTTGTTGAACATCTTCTTCGTGGAGATCTTTTACATCTTTTTGTTTGAGTCTATTCTCGAATGAGTATTTACTTAACTTCCATTCATTCTTCTCATTGTAGTTTCTTAGTTCCCGAAGTCGTGCACACACTACTCTTCTGAATAATGGATCGAGATCTTTGTCATTTTCTAGCACCATCACATTGTGATATAATTCTTCCATATCCCGATCCTTTTACTTTTCAACGCTCACTTTTTTCTTCTTTTCTTTTTCAACACCCCTTTCTTTTTCTCCAGCATCTCCAAGATCTACTACTCCTTCAATTGAACCCAAATCCGCTTTGCTTTTCTTTGTACGTCGTTCATTTTCCCCCTCATTCGGATAATCATCGGGATCATCATCCGAATATCGACGTTTACCGGTTTGCGCCTGAGCCCGACAATTGGATTTTAAGGATTTGTATTTGGCAATGACATTCTCGAGTTTCTTTTACTCATTATCAAAGAGATCCTCCATGCTTGTGGGATGATAGTCTCTATCCAGAGCAATAGCATCCATAATCATAACGTCGCGAATGGAATGCGGTTCGTTGTACAAAATCTGCTCTAGAAGAGTTTGTTCAAGTAATTCCCGTGGTAGTGTTTTTGTAGGTTCTGATCAGTTTAGAGAGAAAGAGTATTGTAGAGAGAGAAAGTATGATTTAACAATTGAGCACAATCTCTTAACATTACACACACCCCACACTCCTATTTATAGGAGTGTGGGGACTTTACAAAGACTTCTCACATATTACACTTAAGTCCCTAACAACGACTACAAATACAAAGTTATGAATATTCTATTCTTAACAATTCCCCCTTATTTGTAGTTGTTCACAATATGAAGTCTTTGTCTTTAAGCATCGTCATTGTTGTTATCTTGACCGTGTAGATGCTTGATTTGATCTTCAACCGCAACTTTGGATTTCATCAGAGTAGTTTGTTGTAATCTTTGATATTTTTGTATCTAAAGATAAGTTGCTTGAAGAATCTTTCTTTTCTTTTGAAAGCTTGACCTTGATGTTGTATTGAACATGTCATTGATGAAGTATTCTCGAAGGTCTCGCTCTTTGAAGAAGTCTTAAGATCCTAATCATCCAAAAACTCTTTTTGGCGAACCTTGGATGAGAGTCTTAATGATCTCCTCCTTTGTCTTCGTGGTCTTCAAATTCAACTTTAGATTTCATCAGAGTAGTTTTTAAATCTTTGTATCGCGGAAAGCACACTTTGAAAGTTGACTTGAAGAATCTTTCATTTCAAACGAATGTTTTATGTAGACTTGTAGTCTTTGATTTCATGATTCCGATGTAAACATAACATTCGTTTCCTTTGACCGTTTGAACCATAAAGTGGAATGATCCCCCTTATTTGAGTGCCCCCCTTAGTTGAGTAGTTTCACTTTATCGTTCAACTTGTAGAAGCCTGATTTGATTTATTTGTTTGAAGCTTCTTTTGTTTGAGCAATCATTCCAAAATCTTTGACGTTTTGATTTTTCATTTAGCTCCCCCTCAACTCATACTTGAAATCAACTATCGGAAAGTTGACGTTTTACTTCGTTGTAGCTTGATAATGAACATTCTTCTTTACTTCACGTTCTTCCCATTGGAAAACCATTTACACACGTTTTTCCCTTTGGTACACGTTCTTCCCCCTCATGATGATTATGACTCGTTGTAATCATCATGTAAACGTGTACCCAAATAGTATTCTCAAATAGCGTCCATGAGCGTGAAACTGGGTAAGTAACTACGAGATCACTTAGATTGCTCGTTAACACAACAATCAAAATCACAAAAGAAGTCGATTGTGTGACCTACGTTCAATGTTGTAAAAACGTTAGCATTGGTAGGATTTCCATTCGATCATCGTGAAATACCAAAATCGTTGATACCACTACAAATGTTCCGAGCGATATCACAAAGACATGCTTTTATCAAATTCGGTCGTGTCCTAGAAAATGTTTAACATTTTGGCGCTAGACTCAATAGTGTATGAAATGAAATCGAGAAATGGAGTTGGTTTTCCCTTGTTTCAATATCAACATTCTCCGAGTGAGAATATGATAGAAATGTGCTACTTCTTCGTGTATATTGAAACAAATTCTTGTGAAGAATTTGAGTGGCGATGAGGTATATGTGCATTGCATCACTGGGTCCATGATGTCTTTTTCAATATCGAAAATCAACACAAGAAATTCGATAGACACTTGGCTACCCGGCGATTTAATTGGCGAATAAACGGTCTCTCATTCTTTTAACCGTATCACACACTCCTCACTCAACCTCTCATAATATTCAACTCCACCTTCATTTTGGCATTTTAAAAATGATGTTTTTGTTGATTTTCCACCTTAAACTCCAATCCTAGACCTAAATAACCCTCACATTCGAAAGTGATTCCTTGGGTAAGTCCCTCCGGCTCTGGTTGGACTATAGGAAAAAGGTATCTTTTTGAAAATCGCTCAAGGTGCATCAACATTTTGCCAAATTGTTTTGAAAAACATTTCCAAAGTAACTTCGAAAGTTTGCAATATTTTCGAAGAGACGCTCCCCCTTCAACATATGCATGACAATATTTTCGAAAAGACGCTCCCCCTTCAACATATACATGACAACATTTATGGTTATGGGAAGTCTTTTTCGAAAATACATTTGAATATTGCATGGCGAAAGATTTATTTGAAAAATTGTTTCGTTGAAGCTCATTTGAAAGATTTAGGAGGTAGTTCGAAAAATGATTTTATGAACTCCCCCTCAAAGTTTGATTCTCCATGTTTGATCAAAACAAGTGTTTTTTTTTGAAAAGATTTTACATTTTGAAAACACTTGTTAATTACGAAAGTACTATCAACCACAAATATAATACTTTGAATATGTTAGTTCTAGTCGAGATTGAAAATCCGCTACTATTCACATTCATCATATTAAACTTGTATTTAGACCAATAAATTCGTAACTTTTTCGGTTTTAGAACGGGTTTCAATTTGAAATAATTGAAAGCCTAAACAAACTCAAAATATCATATAAGATAATAATACCTAAAAGTGATAGTTCTAGTCGAGATTTAACAATCCGCTACTAAACACTTCCAAATATTACGTCTCTCAAGTGATAAACTAAGTTTGAAATATTTTGTTCAAAAAAGAATTGTACCTAAATCGTCGTGTTCCAATCCTTCTTGATATCTCGTGTAAGCACTCCATGAAGTTCGAGTCCGAAACTGAGGTATTCCGGAGTCATCGAATGACCTATGATCCTGCACAATCAACACAAACTAGTTTTGGTACCCATTTCATTTTGGGTCCTTTTTGGTTAGCTTTGTTTGAAAACCATTGATAAGGAGTATTGATTATGTGCAAAGAATACGAATTCCATTTCCCCGGTAAACAACCATTTGAAGTAGTTGATTTTGCAATCGGTGTGTCTGTTTTTGAAATTTGTGGAGACTTTGGAATCCATTTCTTTTTAAGAGTTGGTGAAGGAGTTCTTGGGACAAAACCATTTGAGTTCGTTGAAGTTCGTTTGTTAAATTTAGAAACAATACTATTCACTTTTTGCACCGAATATTTAAAGTGTGATGGTGCAAATTCAAATAACTCGGGTATTGAATACGTGAAAGATTTCGTTTCGTTTTTGTTCATTGGAGGACAAAGTGCTTTCTTTTCCACATGTTTGGTTGAGACGATTTTGGATTTCAAACTCGAAGTTTTCAAAGATGTTGTAAAAGTTCCATTAGGTTGTGATTTCGGAGAATACTTTTGATTCTTTTTCGGGAAAGAATTAGTACTCGGAGAAACCACTTTTGAAAATGTTTTTGAAGATTTACCGTTGTAAACCTTTAATGGAGCTTTAACATGCTTTTTCGAATTGTTTTCTCGAGTTTTAGATCTCCGTTTCTCCTCATGTGAAATGCTTGGGATTTTTGGTAAAACTGGACCATTCATTTTCCACATTGAATCAATCTTATGAGTTAAAGCTTCGGTATCCTTTTCTTTTGAATGTAATGCATTTTGAAGAAATGATATCTTAGCAATGGATTGTTCATTCGAGGAGAAAGATTCCAATGAAGATTTGTCATTTGAAGTTGAAGATTTATCAAGGGAAGCTTTTTCAAAAGACGCAAGTTTCTCTAAAAAGTTACATTTTTCATTCTCAAAATAGTTAGTTCGACATTCCAACTCTTGCTCAAGTTCCGAAAATTGTTTTTCTAAAATAAGAGTTGGAATATATACTTTTTGGAAGATAACTTGTTTCAAAACATCATCGGAATGAAGTTCCTTTTCGCTATAACTTGGAAAGTAATCATCTGAAAGAGGAATTTTCCTAGTTTTATAACTCTCATTTAACGATTTGTAATCAAAAGAGACTTGCGTTTTATTCAAAAATGGTCGTTTTGCATCCTCTTGTTCTTCATTTTCTTTGGATGATCTAATGAAAGACATTGTAACATTTTCTTTTCCCAAAGATTTTGTGTCGTAAAGACCGGGAGCATGATACATAGCTTTCTTTAGATATTCTGGATTATCATGACCCAAACCTTCTTGTGGATTGAAAGATCGAAACTCTTTTGGTTTGTTTGGAAAAATGAGTTGATTCGTTTGTTCTCTCAAACAATTTGGCTTTGAAATTTCATTTCGATTTTCAACTTCAAGTGCTTGTGATTTTAAAGATTGAATTTCCGTTTGATAATCTTCAATTTGTTTTCTTAAAAGCATAAGATTATCGTTAGCACTTAGTCGCTCATTTCTTTGAGTATTTAACTCGTTGATTAACTCCATGCTTTTAATTCTTTCATCCATTCGTTCTTTCTTAAGATTCTCGAGTTCCTTTAAAACACTGTGATTATATTTCCTCTCATCAAACGTAATGGGTTTTGATTGTTTTTGAAGTGTATTGATTAACTCCAGTTTTTCATTAAGTTCATTTGTAAGATGTTGAAGTTGAATCACACTTTGATCATATTTCCCCTTCCAAGAAGTTGCTAACTCTTTAAACTCTTCGAGTTTGGAATTGGTAAGGTTTAAAGTTTTAATTTGAGATGTCAAAACTTGAGTTTCATTTGAAAGCTTAGAATTCTCATTTAAAAGATTAGCTTTTTCGTTTGAAAATCGTAAAACCAATTCGGTGTTAGTTTGCAACTTCTTTTCCAACTCAATGATCTTATTATCAAGGGTAGATCGAGATAAAGAATGTACCGCTGCGACGTTGACATGCGATAACTTTGATAAAAAATCTCGTGCACGTGTAGCAACCTTTCGCTTTCGATCCAATCTTTCATGACCGTTCCAATTATCAGGAGACAGTCTCTTCCCCGTGTCTTCACACAATTTCTCCAGCTCCTCTAATTTTGTCCAAGCTTGGTCCGGAGGACAATAAAATGTAAGACCGTCATCGTTGTCGATTGTGAGATCCACAATATTCCCTGTAAAATCTTTCTTCATAATGAAATTTTGGTGGCGAAAATCCCTTAAAAGTTGATGAAAAATTTCTCAATGTTAAAAATTTGACGAAAAATTCGGATAATCTTCACCCGTGGTATCTCACGCTTGTACAATGTTTTTCCCGAAACCTATTGAACTAATCGAGTACAATAACACCGTTGATTTCGCTTTTCAATTTCGATTCCGGAAATATAAATCTCGTATTTTTCCGATGCTTGAATCTCGTCAAAATTCGTCGCGTAAGCTTAACCGGTATCCGAAAACTGTCGGGAAAAATAAAAATCTCTCTCTTTAAAAAAGTTCTTATTTTTCGATTTCGTCTCTAACGTGAAAACGTGGAATCGCGAAACTTCTATCCTAACACACGAATCCTTGTGTGTTGAATTTCTATCCTAACACACCAATCCTTGTGTGTTGAATTTCTATCCTAACACACGAATCCGTGTGTGTTGAATTTCTATCCTAACACACCAATCCTTGTGTGTTGAATTTCTATCCTAACACACCAATCCTTGTGTGTTGAATTTCTATCCTAACACACCAATCCTTGTGTGTTGAATTTCTATCCTAACACACTAATCATTGTGTGTTGAATTTCTATCTTAACACACTAATCCTTGTGTGTGGAATTTCTATCCTAACACACCGATCCTTGTTCTTTTTTTTTTTTTCTTTCTTTTTTTTTTTTTTTTTTTTTTTTTTTTTTTTTTTTGGAAGTTTCCGAATCTTTGTTTTCAAAAACTGATCGTGATCGTTTTATACTCTTTGTAAAAGTTCTAAGTTTCTGTTCGTCTGTGACTGAAATGAATTCGTGTATGCTCAAATATGGTTCTTATGTATGAGTTCATGTATGCACACTTTCAAGTCGTGTGTATTAGTTCGTGTATGTTGAATTGCAATTCGTGTGAAGGCTTAGCCAAATTTCTCACGTTTTCGAGATAGTTATATAACTTATCCCAGTCGAATTGCAATGTTCTCAGATGGATTAAACACCTTACACGAATTAACTGATTAGACTAGAAATCCTTCTTACAAGGATACAAATTGTATTCTTGTATGTTGAAAACGTAGTCTAATGGTACACGAATTGACTATTAGACTAGAAATCCTTCTTACAAGGATACAAACTGTATTCTTGTATGTTGAAAATGTAGTCTAATGGTACACGAATAGACTATTAGACTAGAAATCCTTCTTACAAGGATACAAAATGTATTCGTGTATGTTGAAAATGTAGTCTAATGGTCTATTTCCAGTCTAACGAACGGGTACTTTTGAGAGTAACCTGGCTCTGATACCAATTGTAGGTTCTGATCAGTTTAGAGAGAGAGAGAGAGTATTCTAGAGAGAGAAAGTATGATTTAACAATTGAGCACAATCTCTTAACATTACACACATCCCACACTCCTATTTATAGGAGTGTGGGGACTTTACAAAGACTTCTCACATATTACACTTAAGTCCCTAACAACGACTACAAATACAAAGTTATGAATATTCTATTCCTAACAGTTTTCAAAACCTCTTTTATCGCCTCATTATCTGATCTTGAATTTAAGGAAGGTTGTTCAGTTTGAGCTTCAGTATTTGCTTCCTCAGATTCAGGCGTTTCAACAATTGTTGCCAACTTCCGCTTTACCCGCATTTTCTTTTACTTCTTCTGTTGCGTTGGCAATTCAGATTCAGATTCTGTTGTTGACTGGGAAATGATCGGAGATTGTGTTGATGGTGGAATGATTGGAGTCTGTTGTTCTCTATTTTCAGTCTCTATTTTCAATCTCATCTCTATTTTCCTCCACCACTTGTTTTCCTTTTCCACTGGGATCCGGGTAAGACACAGGCGTTCGAGCAAGCTCAACCATCCATGGTGGTAACCCGAGATCACTCAGATTACTCGTTGTCGTATCTAGCGATGACACAAAGTCACTTTTAGACGAAGCTGCATCGACCGCTGGCGTAATTTTAACGGAGGCAGGATTTCCGGTCAATCCTCGGATACGTTCGGATTGCGAACGTCCTAAAACCGTTCCGCTGGTGTCACGTAGACTACTAGTTTCCAGTGCAACCTGAGACAAAAGATCAAGTGAGGGACTCGACTCGTGCACAAATGATGTCGAGAGTCGGGGATGTTGACTCTCTTTTTCAATAACATCCGGCTTCGATGGAGTGGATGTTAGTTGACTTGGGTTTCTTCTCGTGCGTTTTGAAACATCACCCAGCGGGGATGATGAGTGGTGAGGAGGGGTAACCGCCATTTGCGTCGGTGGGGAGTTGACGACTTTTTCAATACTCTCTATCGACACACGACTCAGAGTAGATGATTTGTTTCCCTGGTGTCTATCCTTAGGCTCGGATGGGGTTTTTTCTGTTTCTTTTTATCCCCATGCTTTTTTCTCTCACCTCTTTTTCAACTCCTTCCTCATATGTGCCCGAAGGACTCGCTAGTACAAGTACTTGCGGAGTGTGTACTGGTGTCTGTACAACCACATTTCTCCCTTCGCCCCCTACTATAATATCTTCATTAGTATTTGTATTTCCACCACGATTTTCATCATCCTCCTCGCTCTCCCATAAATCTAGACCCTCACTTTGGGTAGGTGCTAATGCTCGAGAGGTAGGAACAATCGGTTCTGATTGTCCCATACGAGTGGGCGAAGTTCTAAAGGCTTTCAATCGTTCATCACCCTTTGGAATACAAGCAAGTAAGTGCTCTGGAATTGGCATTCCTTCTTTCTCCGTTTGATATTGACGAGATCGAAAAACTGGAGTGAAGAACTCCTGATAAGTGTGATCGCCAATTCGTCTGTTTAGATCCGCTGGAGCATCTTGAAGGACTAGAGAAACTATTGTTTCAAGATAGCGTTGATAAGGAATGTATGGCTTTTTTATTTCCTTTTTGCTACTCTTCAACACCTTTTTAGGAGGATTCAACGCTTCTTCATATTTTCTTTTCTCTTGTTCGAAGTACTTATCCCGTTTTGAAATGAATTACCTTAGGTCATCAAAGATAAGACGTGCCATGTCGGAATTCTTGTTTGAAATGAATGCAATCCACATCATAACGGTGATCCTGTTTGTGTAGTCTTTCCCTCGTTCTTCCGGTGTTAGATTGTGCACCATCAACTGTAGAAGAAACTGCCACCGTTTTGAACTAAATCCCAATTTAGCTTTAACGACGACAATTCCCCTTCATAACCTAACTGATAGATAAACGGAAATAAGTCTTCATCATTTGTTGGAATTGCTTCATATTCATCATGACTTGGTAAATCCATAATATTTCTCAGCTCTTCAACTGTCATGTCTAAATGGCAAGCTTTGAAATCACAAAATAACGATTCTTCAACGATATCTTCAGGATTAGTGTCACACCCCGCTAAAGCGGAAACACCTGATGTGAAGAGCGAGAGTATTCATTACACAAGTATATAGATAAGCACCAAGTTATATTAAATAAACATAACTTCAAAGTTTACAAAGTAGTTAAAACCATTGTTTACATATCCGATTACAAAATGAAAGTATTCATAACCAAACCACCCGAACCCTTCCCTTTCTTGAAGTCATCAGCCAAGAGCATCAAGCAAAAGTATACCAGCATCCTTACTTACTCGTTTCTCGAAATACGAGACAAGTGTTAACTACGAGAGACGTAGTTAGTGAGCTACAAAGTTTAAGTATAAGCATTCATGTTTGCGACGCACATAACAATGGCGTAAAGTATAAGCATTCAACTTTTCGACGCACATAAAAATGGCGTAAAGTATAAGCATTCATGTTTGTAGGAATTGACCACATAGTGTACGGCTATGTGACAATCCTAAAGTGTTTCCCAATGATCGTTGCTAAGCCTATAGCCTACCCACTTAATAATTATGCACCATATGTTGTTGGCATTGTGGTGAGGGTCTACCTACCCTAATAGCGCTATCCATAATTACTAACGGTCTTTTCTAAAGGGATTAATAGCAACTATAGCGTTCATCGTTGGAGTGTATGGGAATTTTAGTGGTATCACACGTACATGTTGTACACATCTGCAACATGACGATCAAATGTTTAATTCATTGACAAAATAGTTTTTGTATCCTCAGCATTATTGGCAAAACCATCAACAATGCTGGCAATATAGTTTTCGTATAAGTATTCAAGCATCAAAGCGTTTTATTTAAGCATTCAAAACAATGTTTCAGCATAAGTATAGTGCTTAAGCGTAAGATTCACATTTCACCCCAAAATGTATAAAAGCGTTTAAAAAGAGGGGTTTGTAACTCACTGTTTGCGAAGATTCTAGCGTGCTCGAAAAATGCTCGGAAGGTGCTCGGAATCACTGGAATCCTAATATATCAAGTTTTTCTTGTAAGTATCATTATTTGTTAACTTTTATACTCGTTAGTCAACGAAATGTTTATTGTTAAAGTGTTATCATTTGGTCTAACTAAACTTGGGCAGCTCTTCCGCGCTATATAATTTATGTCCAAAATTTTCTTATTCACTCTCCCGCTTACAAAGGTTATAACAACATTGACTTATATTTACAAACACAATATGATGTATATAAATCAAATTAGTCACGTTAAACAAAAGTATTTGTTCATTACAGGTTCGTTTATTCAGGTTCTGATTGTATAAGCTTAAGGTGACGTTTTTTTAACGATTTTAAACGATCTTTGGGAGCTATCAGCAGCCAGGTGTGCAACCCTGGTGAGGGAGGCGACGCCCCTGTTGAAAGTTTCTTCCAAAAATCGTTTCCGTGGTAAAAATGGTCGTTTTAATGGTAGATTTTTAACATGCAACTGGTATAAACCTTAAAATACTTCCAAACCTCAGTTTCTTTTAGATTTCTAACCACAAAAGTGAAGATCTATGTAGTAATTTTTAGAAACTCGTTTTTCACCATGAAACTTATTTAAAACACACTTTTAGGTGTTTAATCCAACATGCAAGATGATATTTATGTAAAAACATTGATTAAAAGAGTTTGTACCGGAGAGAAATTGAATGGATGGTGATTTGAAGAGATTCCTTGGTGATTTAAGCTTCAAATTGATGAAAAGTGCTTAAGCAAACAAATGGACGAACACATTCTTGCTTCTTTTGATTATTAGGACGATTTTAGAGGTGTTTATGGTGTGATTTTTCTGTGAATGGTGGTTGTAAAAAGAAGCTCTAGAGAGGAAAAAGGGATGAAGTGTGTGTTTGTGTTTGATTAAAATGAGAAAGAGGGAAAAGAAAAGTGGTGTAAAAGAGTGGTTAGATGATCAAGTTCTGTAATCCATGAGCCTTAGCCACGTTTTGGGCAGGTGGCATCCATAGACAACATGCAAAATGACTCATCAAAACTTAAAGAAAAATGTTATGACCAGAAAACCTTTTAGTCGATTGACCAAAAGGTTTCTCAAACCTTAGTCGATTGTGTTATTTTTTTAACTAGGGTTTAGGGTGTGTGTTTTATTTATAGATTTGTAAATTTTAGAGTTCAAGTTATATTACAATAAGGAAATTGTAGGTCCCAGTGGTCCGATCTACATGATTAAACCAAACTAATCACGAGGCGGAATCTCGTAATCAGTAACACACAAGTAATAATCGATACTAATAACAAATAAAACAAAACGTAATTACCGAATTCTTAATACTTTGATTAATAAACTCTGTTACAATCCACAAGTATTAACTCCGAATTCTCTATGAAAACCAACAACCCTAAACTGGTATAAACACCTCTATTTATAGAGTAACATGTTCAGCCAGTTTGGGCTTGGGCTTTACTGGGCCTCACTAACATGCAAGTTCGTGAGCAGCCCATTAAGCTCTAAATCTATACAAGCTAATACGGTAATAAATAAACAAAAGAAAATAGAACATCTAGTCATTATATACTTGCACCAACAAACTCCCCCTTGACTGATGCTTCTATTCTCTGATCAAAATATCACTGTCAGTATTAACCTGCAGAACTAAACAACCATCAACTATCCTTTGGTAATCTCTACCAATATCTCCCCAACCTTCTTGCGTAATAATGTGATTTTTCTTCAGCATCTTCAAATCTTTCTCCGTTAGATTTTCCAGTTGAGTTGCGTCAATCACTCTCAAAATCTATGTCATACCTTCTTCAACTTCATCATCTTTCTTAAATACCACGACCTCGCCGGTTGTGGTATCTACCGCCCATATATACATATCGCCAAGAATATCTATACCAAAATTCTTCATAGGAATCTTTGTCATGCTAGCGATTGGTGGATATAACATTCTTGTCGCCGCTCTGCCGGTTTCAGGATAAACTTCTTTTTGTGAATCATAAGTTTACCTGTCGCCGGCGTGAATTCCTTGAATTTCCCTGCTCTTCCTTCTTCCTTGATCATACGTTCAACCCAACTTGCCCATTCATCCTTTCCTCGATTTATCAGTGGGACCTTTGATAAGCAAATAAGCTCAGACTTCGGGAAGGAGTTGAAATTATCCCGTTTCTTGCTCTGATACAAATTGTAGGTCCTAGTGGTCCGATCTACAGGATTAAACCAAAATAATCACGAGGCGGAATCTCGTAATCAGTAACACACAAGTAATAATCGATACTAATAACAAATAAAACAAAACGTAATTACCGAATTCTTAATACTTTGATTAATAAACTCTGATACAATCCATAAGTATTAACTCCGAATTCTCTATGAAAACCAACAACCCTAAACTGGGCTAAACATCTCTATTTATAGAGTAACATGTTCAGTCAGTTTGGGCTTGGGCTTTACTGGGCCTCACGAACATGCAAGTTCGTGAGGAGCCCATTAAGCTCTAAATCTATACAAGCTAATACGGTAATAAATAAACAAAACAAAATAGAACATCCAATCATTATATACTTGCACCAACAAAAATCTCCTTATTTACGTAAAAAGTCCTTTCATTTAATAAAAATTATACTTAACTCATTAGGTAATATTTACCAAAATATATTAAACTAGTAGTCGTGTCTAAATGTCGATGTGTGCGCTCCCGTAGTTTCACACATTTAAAGTCATTCCGAGATCTGGATACTGTTGACAACCATCTATAACCGTCGGTAGCTCTTCCCTCCGTCAACATGTCGTCTTCTTGCCAGAAAGTTTGTCAGAGGAAACTGACCAGAAATCCATTGATACTGTCGTCGCTAAACCCACAAAACTAATTTTGTTACCAAATTTCTACTTGTAATCTCTTGTTATACCCAATTTGCTTTGTTATTCCGATTTTATGTTTAGAACTGCTAAATACAATATCATAAATTCAAACACTTTTAGTTATTTGGGGAGGATTTCTAGTGTATCTAATTTGAATTAATTGGAGGGTTTTGTTGTAATTTGAGAATTGGATTAATTTACAATTGGATTTTGGCAAAAAAAAAAAATAAGATTTTTGCAGGTGGTAAATTAAATGGTGGTTAGAGGTATTGTGAGGTGTGGGTAGTAGTATTAAAGAAGAGAGAGAGAGGGGTGGTGCGGAAATGACAAATTTACCCCTCGTGTGTCTCTCACGTGATGGATGTTAACGACAATATTAACGAAAAGATAACGATTGTACGAGGAGTGATACAAAATAACCAACTTTGGACTGCCAATGAAATTTTTGAAAGTTAAGGACAAATACTGAAATTTGGGGTTAAAGTTAATGACGAATGATGTAATTTTTTCTTATTCTTTTGTATTAACTTATTTTCTAGTAATTTCGTAACAAACTCTTTTTTGTTATATTATGTTAATAAAAATTTATCATATTAATCTAATAGATTATAGAGTTATAAATAAAAATATTTAGTATTTTAATTATTTTTGTTCTAAAGTATTTATTTTAATTGTCTTAAATAATAACCATTAATTATTTTATCATTAGTTAATTTATATTAAAATCTATAATACTATGTATTAAATTAAATTAAATTTAATATAATTTATTTAAGAATTACAAAACTAATATATAATTCTTTTTTATTTTCTAATGTGTAGATTTTGATATTTATAATTGGACGGAGAGAGTTGTTAATTTGAATGTACAAATATTTGTGGATGTAAAAACAAGAGTTTGTGTTCATAAACAAACTGTGAACACGGACGAAGCTTCTTAGGGGCCGGAAGGGGTTCCGTCCCCCGTTGTTCAAGATTTTCGTAAAATTTGTATTATATTCGTACAATTTTGAAAAATTCGTAAGGTTTTTATATGTAATATTTCGAATCGAATGATTTTCGCTCTTCCGCCACCTCCAAGCTCCGTCTCTGACTGTGAATAACAACTATAAACATGGCAAATCAGTATAATTTTTAATTCATATCAATTAAAATTATTAACTTTTTAGAAAGCAAAACAAAACTAAACGTGAAATCGAGCACGTACAGGTGGTTTAATTTGTCAGAATGGTAAGTCGATATATATTTTAAGCACTAATAACTACAATAACTAATTAATATCCACCCACAAAAATATTCTTACCTTATTTTGAAATCGAATTTGTGTTTATAGAGAGCATTCTAATGAATGTTGTCTCACACTTCTACTGAAATCGATATGGAGGCAATCTACAAGGTGAACAATGCTCCAGTAATCCTTTCGAAGGACGATAACATTAAGGTAATCTTTGGGACTATTTTGCATCATTTTTGATATTAACCTTCATATAGATGAATTCGGAAAACCAACAATGTTTCTATTGTTGAGGATCCCGAAATCATTAATGCAAACTATATTAGCAATGATTCGGTCGAACTTGCGAGGGCCAAAATAATATGACATACCATTCCTAAATATCTTTTGCATCATATTATGTATTTATTTTATCTGTCATTGTTTCTATTCTTCATGAATTTTTCAAATTATCCCAAGATATGAACTTTTAAATACTTTACATTTGTTCTTTTTGGCTGATTAGGTTCATTTCACTTTTTATATTTGATTTATCATTCTCCATTTTCATTTTCCTATTGTCATATGTACATAGTGTCATTTTATCGTTTTTTCGTTGTCACAACATCGAAACTAATAAATTAATCAAACTCTATATATATTAGTATCAATTCTACGTAATGAGTAGTCAATATTAACAATTAACAACAGATAATATGAAAAGACAACTTATATTGAAACTGAAATTATCTATTAAGTACTTGAGGAAATCCGAAGAGTCTTATAAATTGTTTAGTTTTTTCTTCTTGTTATACATTAAAATACTAACAAGCAAGCATGCCTTGTGGTGCAAAGAAGAGGCGAGCTGCGCGAAAGAAGAAATGTATCGAAGCAGGTTCTATAAATTCTACAGGTGAAGTTATGGTGATATTTTTGTCGTAAACTGTTTAAGTTTTATTTTTCTATCTTAAGTATATAACCTGATTAAACTTTATGTTTTTTGTGAGTAGAACACAAAGTGGTTGCTAATGCACTTTCTGAGACCGTGAACAATGAGTCGGAGTTGTCTGTTGGTGATGCGAGTACTGAGGCTGTTTCTGAAATTGGTTCGGATGAGAATAAGGGAAAAGAATCTGAGTCAGTTGATAATGATATCTTACTTGAGGAACCTGTGGACGATCAAATCTTTCTTGAAAAGAAGGAGATCGAACCTAGTTTAGAGAAAACTGAAGTAAAGGAATCGTGTGATTTTGTTGATGATCAAATCGTTCTTGAAAAGCCTGTGATCGAACCCACTATAATGGAACCCGAAACTGAAAGAAACGAGTCCTCTGAAGCTGTTGATGATCAAATCATTCTTGAAAAGCCTCTCATTGAACCCGCTTTAATGGAACCTGAAACTGAAAGAAACGAGTTCTCTGAATCTGTTGATGATCAAATCATTCTTGAAAAGACTCTCATTGAACCCACTTCTAAGAAGACCGAAAGAAAAGTATCGTTTAAATTACTTGATGATCACATTTCTCTTGTAGAGTCTCTTACTGAACCCATTTCAAGGAAAACTGAAACAAACCAATGTGATGAGATTGGTAAAAGTATTTTTCATGATCCAACAGAAAGTGAAGGCGTAACCAAAGCCGATGAAGTGTCACTTGCAAGTGCTCTTGAAGGTCTATCTTTGGAGCCACAAGTGCAGCCTAAAGCGGCTAATAGGATCACAACAACATCATCCATTGCAATAGGCAGGCCTAAGAGAAACACTAAACCAGTTTACTGGATGAAAGACTACGTGAACCCCTTCGATAAATCTAAGAAAAACTAATTCATTATCAAATACATTGTTACACGATGAATACTCGTGGTTCTTATTTGAAGAAGAATGCATCTATCATAAAACAATGAATTTTATATTAATGTTCAGTAGTTTTTCTTTTGATGGAAGGATTTTTTGGAAGAAGAATGCATCTATCATAGAACATATAAACACCTTTTTTATATGATGGTTGACTCAATGATTTGAATCAATTGTTACTTCAAGCCTCCTACCTTATATTTCACGGGTCGTGGATTTTCTTAACGCTCTACGTTTTTATTGGTTTCCCTTTTTTTTTTATCTTGACTTATACCCAATCACTAGAAAGTTACGTAATGACTTTCTGTTGATATTTAAATAGTTTTTGCAAATATGCGTTTGTAATATGTGAGCCTATGAGAACGCACGTATCGACATTTAGACACGACTATAAATTTATTATTTGCTAATTATTAATTAAATGAGTTAATTGTAATAATTAATAAATGGAATGATGTATTATGTAATTATAGAGGTTTCCTAATTGTAATACAACTTGTGCTCCAAGTAAATATCACCTATATAATAAACATTAGGTTTATTGTTTTGGTATACATTGAAATCGATCCTCTCCCTCTCTAAACGTGTACTAGCATACAAGTATGTTGCTAAATAAAGTGTCGTGTACGTAACCGTAGAGTAGATCTTATACTTAGATCTATAACTTACTCGCTATTAATTCAAGACTTAACTGTATTACTTAATTCAATTTAATTATTCCTATGTGATGTTGTTTTTTCGCTGCCATGTATTGTTTGAAAATATGACTCGGGTTATGTTAAGATTAAATTGTAGAGATTGTTATTCTAGAGTTGCGTTACATACAACAGTTAGTATTGCGCAGTTCAAAAGAACACGGTTAGTACTGCTCTGTTAATACTGCTATGTTAATAATGCTCTGTTACTACTGCTCTGTTACTATTGCTGCAACTCTGTTACTATTGCTGAAACTCTGTTACTTTTGCTGCAAGTCTGTTACTATTGCTGCAAATCTGTTACTATTGTTGCAACTCAGTTATGGAAGACTTTATTTTCAAGATAACGATCTAAAAGAATTAGTCTCCTAATATAACTAGGTTTCCTTATGTAAGTCATATGAGACTCTATATATAAACAGATCTCTAGACATTGTAAATGTGTGGGTTTTCATCATGTTTATTCTATAAAAAAACAGCAAACGATCTCACCACTTGAGATCGTTCCCCTTTGTTCAGCCTCAAGGTCAAGATTGATCCTTGTAAAGAGAGAGAACACGTCTATTCTGATCAAATAGATTGAGGCTGATATTGTTAGATGTTTCCTAGAAAAGCTAGGTTTTGCCTCAAGGTCTTTTATAGATCCTTGTATGTAAAGAAACACGTCTGTTAATTTGTTAATAGATTGAGGCTTAATGGTAATCGTTATTGTGTTATTGTTCTTATTGTTTTTATATATACAATATTCAATTATCATAAACTTGTGAATATCAAAGTGTTTATCCACTCCAAATTCTTTGATAAATCTTGATCTAAGTAATCATATTGATCCCGACAAGTGGTATCAGAGCACAGGTGGTGCTCTAGATCAAAGATCCAGAAGTTTACTAGATGAAAAAGAAGAAGATCTACAAATCTGCGAATTAAGGTTTATGTTCGTCATAATCTGGGCAACTGTAGTAAAACGGGCATAACTCTTTCGTTAGCCGTCGGATTTGGACGGAATTTTGACTGTAGATTTTTCACATATAAAAGCACAATCTGACCAAAAGAATTTTTGATCTGAGCCTTTATCCATGAGATATTAATTTTTTAAATCTGCTGCTGAATGGTTAGATTTATTTTGTTTATCTATACTGAAACGATCGTTGTTTATTCGTTACACACTGGATCGTCGTGTATTTTGGATATGTGCTTCAAGGAATATGGATCTATGTTGTGTTAAAATTTGATCGTTATAAGAGGTATTCTCAAGGCGATGTAAAATTTCAAAGTTGGAAGTTGAATGTTTATTGTTTACAGAGCGCAGCTGTGGTAAAAAGGTTATTGTCTATTCGTTAACCGTTGGATGGTCTTGATTTTTAGATACGTGGTTTGAGAGACACAGATCTACTATGTGTAAAAATTTGAGCATGATCGGATATGTCAAGGAGAACTTATTTAATTTTTAATTTGCTTCAAGTATTTACCTAGTGTTGCTCTTATATTGTTAATGCTACTACTACACAATACACATTTTTCTATACGATGATGAAGTTAGTACTACTCATATGTTGGTGAACCAGCCGATAATATTGGTTTAAGGGGAAGAATATGTTCCAAAAGTGGATATGAGAATTGGAACATTTGGATGTGATCATATATATGCACCACTTGAGGGAGTTGTTTTCACTTGTGCATAGTGATTTAACCTCATATAAGAAGAACAACTCTTGATTTAAAGAAGAAGTTCGTAAAGAGATGTTCCCCTAATGGATGATAACAAAAAAGGGAAGATATAAAGTGTGGTGGCATGGAACAAGAGTTGAAGGCTTCAAAGTATCGAAAGTCTACTTAAAAAAAAAAAAAAAGGTGGCTTGTTTTGATAGAAATATCAACGGTAGAAGAAGTATCAACTTGTTCAGAAGAGATCTCAGTTGAAGGGGAAGTTTTTAAAGTTCTCAGTTTAGTGTTTGTTTTGTCATCATCAAATATGGGAAGATTGTTGAGATAATTAATTATCCATATTATTGATTTTGATTTGATGAGACAAAATATAAACTGAGCATATACATCAAGGAAACATGGAGAAGACAAAGTTGAAATAGTAGTTGTGATATCATTCTCATAAACAATTTACATTGAAGAAACTTATTGCTTTGCATATAGAAAGCATAGGTTTAGGGGAAGATTGTTAGGATTAAATTGTAGAGATTGTTATTCTAGAGTTGCGTTACATACAACATTTAGTATTGCGCAGTTCAAAAGAACACGGTTAGTACTGCTCTGTTAATACTGCTCTTTTACTACTGCTTTGTTACTACTGCTCTGTTACTATTGCTGCAAGTCTGTTACTATTGCTGCAAGTCTGTTACTATTGCTGCAAATTTGTTACTATTGCTGCAACTCAGTTATGGAAGACTTTATTTTCAAGATAAAGATCTAAAAGAATTAGTCTCCTAATATAACTAGGTTTCCTTATGTAAGTCATATGAGACTCTATATATAAACAGATCTCTAGACATTGTAAATGTGTGGGTTTTCATCATGTTTATTCTTTAGGAAAACACCAAACGATCTCACCACTTGAGATCGTTCCCCTTTGTTCAGCCTCAAGGTCAAGATTGATCATTGTAAAGGGAGAGAACACGTCTATTCTGATCAAATAGATTGAGGCTGGTATTTTTAGATGTTTCCTAGAAAAGCTAGGTTTTGCCTCAAGGTCTTTTATAGATCCTTTTATGTAAAGAAACACGTCTGTTAATTTGTTAATAGATTGAGGCTTAATGGTAATCATCATTGTGTTATTGTTCTTACTGTTTTTATATATACAATATTCAATTATCATAAACTTGTGAATATCAAAGTGTTTACTCGTTGCAACTACTTTGATAAATCTTGATCTAAGTAATCATATTGATCCTGACAGGTTATATACCTTTAGTGGTATCAACCAAACGTAGGTTAATTTTTATTTTGGATTGAAAAAAAAAACATCAAAAATTGTGGGGGTTCTAGGTTTGGTTTAAATTGACGAATAGTTAATTGAAGCTTCACTGCGCCTCAGTGATCATCCACTGCGACGCAACGGGCAAATTTATAAGAAAAAAAAAACGTTTTTTTTTAAAGTTAATTAGAAACTAAAACCTAAAACGCCAATTTCGATGTTTAATTACCTTTTTGCCATATTTACCTTTTAAGCAAATTATATTTATAAAGTTACATGCATAACTTTGTGGACATCATTAGATATATTGATATTTTTAAAAAGTAAATTGATTTATTGACATATTATTAATTGTTAAATTGATTTATTGACATACTATTAATTGTTAAATTGAATATGTGCGACACTAAAAAGATATTGGATTATAAAAAGTTATGTGTGGTTTATTTATTATATGAATTGTTCACGTATTGTAGCTTACGCAATTTAAACTTGTTTAATTGAACGAATGTATGTGGTCCGTTTTCTTTGAAACGGGAGTGAATCAAAATGTGAACAATGACCATAAAGACCTGTTGCTTCAGGGCTAACCCAATTTGTTACGTAGATTAATTCTTTTCATGTTATTATTTTATCAATTGTTATTTGAAAGAAATAACTTTTAATGTGACTAAAGAATTATGTAACGTATATTTTGATTTATTTTGACTCTTTTATACGTTGTTATGGGTTGGGTTATACCATAATTTGCTTCCGTGACAGAATGTATTAAATTGCAAAATACTTTAAAAATCAAAACTTAAAAAAAAAAAAAACGTGTGATTGCTAATTCATAAATGCACATCCTCAGTGTATAATTTTCAACTAGGCTCACTTACATAAAGGACGATGTCTAGGAAAGTTTGCGGATGTATTCTACTCCTAATCAGGTCAGATTTTAAGAGATGCTTTGTCATCCTCTACCCTCACTTGCTTTCCTGGTCATACCTTGTGTAGAGCTACCGAAAGGGTTTTATGATAACGATCGAACATTTACTTATTATATACGCTTGGTGTATAGGAATTAGGTAATCATAGAAACACGTTTAAAACTAGTAATAAAAACGATTTGTTTTTAAACACCCAAATTATGAGACGAAGTTGTGTGCATGCCTCTTCGTACGTAGATTTTGTCACCCATGGAATTAAGTCATATTGCTTAGAAAACTTGTACTTGCTCGTCACTCTACATGAGACGTAGATGAAGGGTATCCAAGGTGGATTACCCCTCATCGTGAGACGGTGGTGGACTATATGCAGTCACTACAAGAAATAGGTCCTACAGCGACGATTTGAAATCGTGCCTAAAGGTCAAAAAATCGTTGCTAAAGGTCTTTGGCGACGACAAATCGTTGCTAAAGGGTCGTGCCTAGAGCATCATGGCGAAAGGTCTTTAGCAACGATTTCAGAAACCTATAGCGACGACACGTGGGACCCACTTTGACTTTTTCAAACCCGTTTTTTTAATTAATTAATTAATTAATTAATTAATTAATTAATTATTTTTTATTTATTTAATTAATTATTTTTTATTTTTTATTTATTTATTATTAGTTATTTAATTAATTATTATTATTTTGATATGGCTTTAGCGACGACACGTGATATACCTTTGGCGACGATTTGTCGTCGCCAAAGGGCCCTGCAGAAAAAAAAAGCAGCAGCTTATTTACAGCTTAATTCCCGGCTTCCTGCTTATTTCGATCCAAACAGCTTATTCCAAACAGCTTATTCCCAACAAAAATTAAAAAACAAAACAATAAACAAATAATCTAAATTATCATAAACTTTAAATCCGCTTACAAAAGTCGATATTAAATATTCTTACAAACCGTCGATATTAAATTGTTCCAAATTGTTCCAAACCGTCAACAATGACAAACATTCAACATTAATTTGATTTAAACAAAATCACTAACCATCAACTAATCCTCGTCATCATCCTCCTCCTCGTTCTCCTCGTTCTCCTCCACGTTTTGACTAGGCGTTGGAAAGTTGGGAAAAACAATGCCCGGGTTGACGGCTTGGAGTGCTTGCATGTATCGTTGGAAATCATCCGTGGTCATCACATTTGGTTCTTGCATAGGCCTCTTTCCTTTTTCTCTCGAAGACGGGGTCATCAAAGATCCTTCTCCCGTGATAGAGATCGGTAATTTTCTTCCCCGACCTCGTTGGTGACCGCTTCGAGTTCCCAATACCTCATCCATTATTTCTCCTTCACTTGCGGAGGGGGAGCTCGTCCTCAAATCCATCATTTGTCGCTTCAAAATAAACCAAATAAGAATAATTATAAGTTAGTTGTATTTGGTTAGTAATATATCACCCATTTCGCCCACCTTGACCCATTTGACTCAAATGACCAATTTTAACCATGTTTATTCTCATTTTACCCATTTCGCCCACATTGACCCGTTATATATTTAGCCCATTTTGTCCACTTTGACCCATTTTACCCATCTTCCCCCACTTTGACCCCTTTTATCCATTTAACCCATTTTGCCAACTTTGACCCATTTTACCCTTTTACCCTAATTACTTACATGCAAACCGAAAGCTTTCTCCGAGACCCAAGATCCATCTTTATTCGTATGATGATCTCGATAATCATCGAGAAGACTTGGATAATTGTGTTCCGGGTCCTCACGTTGCTTCAAACAAATGAAATAAATTAGTATAATATCAAATCAAACACAAATTATATGAATAATATTAAAACTAAGAATTAAAAAGTTACTTACCTTTAAGTCCCTCCTTAATGCATAGGATCGACTTCCATGTTTACTCGCAAACTTTTGTTTGCCCCTGTTTTGCGAGTTTTTCACTGAACGATTTATGACCTTCGGGTCTTCCATTCGGTTCATAAATGGAAGCCAAATACGATTATAATCAACTCCTTCTGGGGGATTTTCCCTAAGAAAATCAATACTCTCGTACCCACCCCGTCCAGTAAAATGCTCCTTCTTGAATTCATTTTTCGCGTCCTTATACCGCTCCTTACATGTCCAATCCAACGCGGCTCTAGCCCAAACCTCCCTCTGACCACCATCAAACCAATTACGAATATCGAAGTATTTCTACAATTCAAAAAATAATAGTTAGAATGTATAGATTTAATAAATATTCGAAAATGTAATAAAAACCAAAACAAACCTGCACTTCGGGCATAATCAACCTCTTCGATTCCATTGGCACCTTTGCCCAGCCGGGAAGTCGTTGTCATTCACAAGGGTACCGATCAAAGAAATAAACTTTGAGCCGTATGGCCCAATCGGTTTAGAAGTCTTCAAGTCTCTGTCATCAAAGTCGATCTTCAAAGGCTTGTTACCATTTTTTCTCCACAAGTCCCGCAACTCTTTATTTGATGTTTTTCCACGTTGCCTCTTTACAGAATCTGGAAAAATTCAAATGAACAAATTAAACAAACATAATAAAACCAACAAGTAATATTCTTACCAATATTATGACCCCTAGGGGGATCCCAATGGCCACCGGGTGGATCACCTCCGGCATCTCCTCCGTGAGCTAAACTAGTCATCTGTATAGAACAAGAACAATAAACATAACAATTATATGTGTAGTAAGTAACAACTATATAAATCAACCAACATATAAAAAACATAATTAAACACGGCAAGAACAATAACAATTTCATTTCATTTCAAGTCTTTTACATATTAAATATAACAATTACAAATCAATCTCCCTCATCGCTAGAATAAACAATATTTGGTTCGCATTCATTATCAGAATCGACATATTCGGGTTCTGAATCATCATTAACATTAGCATCAACATCATCGTCATCAATAAAATCATCGTTATCGGTTGTTGTAGAAATAACTTCAACTGTCGATGATTGACCAACTATACTCAAGTTCGTGTAAGTCAAACTTTCCAAATTAGCATCCAATGGAAAATCTGATGAATTGATGTCATGTATAACATCCTCCTCGATGATGTCTTCCCAAATTTTTCGATGATTCACCTCTTGTACGACCTTCCAATTTTGGTTTTTTGAGGGGTCTTGGAGGTAAAAGACTTGTTTTGCTTGTGTTGCAAGAATGTGTTGGTCATTTTTACACCATTCGTGACTTGTACAAATACTTGTTATGTTATTCTTTTTAATAGAACGTTCGGTACGACCGGTGTTAACAGTATTGAACCATTTACATTTGAATAACACAACGTTAAGTGCACATTTATAATTTAGCTCCACAATATCTTCTAAGACACCATAATAGATAACGCCATCATCCCCAGGTGTTGAAACTCCGCTATTTTGAGTTGTACGACGTTTATCTCGACTATGAACCACAAACCTCACACCGTTAACTATACAAGCGGTGTAAGAGTTTGCATAAGTTAACGGTCCACTTGCCAAAGATAGTAATTCATCACTATACCGAGATGGGTCATCTAGATTACGTATCTATGAATAAAGAGAAAAATTAGAAAATGTTTAAAATAGAAAATTATAACAAGTTAATATAAACAATGAGTTTACCTTATGATTAAACCAGCCAGGAAATTCAGTTTTTGCATCTTTCCCGGGATGTTTAGTTTCAAACTCACTATAAATGATCAACATATTAATTAGTAGATCAAATGAAGAGAAAATTAACTTATAGAAAGATTAGCCATAATAAAAAACACTTACTTCTTGTATTCGTCGATGTCAGAACAGTTGTTAAGTACATACCATTGTAGACTCTTCCGAAGTTCCGGATCCAACGTTGTATTCACACTTTTACTGGTCGGTCTAAATACTGATTGGAACACATGAATCTTACATGGTTGAGCTGGAGTGTCCTCATTCCTCTCCGGACGATTAAATTTCGTAGTCACACCCCGCAAATACATTGAACAGAATGTTAAGGCTTCGTCTGCAACGTATCCCTCAGCTATAGAACCTTCAGGCCTAGCTTTATTTCTAACATAATTTTTTAGCTTCTTCATGTATCTTTCAAATGGATACATCCACCTAGTGTAAACGGGCCCACCTTGAATAGCTTCTCCCGGTAGATGCATAACCAAATGAATCATTATGTCAAAAAAAGCTGGAGGAAATATTTGCTCGAAAGTACATAAAAGTTTGATCAACTGGTCTTGAGCTTTCAACATGTCGGGAACAGTCAAAGTTCTAGCACAAATTTGCTTAAAAAATGCGCAGAGCTCGACTATTGGTGTTGAAATACTTTCATCCAAGTACCCTCTCACTCCAACCGGTAACAATCGTTGCATCATATTATGACAATCATGAGACTTCATGCCCGTTATGTTGTTATCATTATCGGTGACTTTCCGCTTAAAGTTTGATCCAAATCCATCGGGTAGTTTGACTTCTTTGATAAACTGACAAAAACGTTGCCTGTCTTCATTTGTGAACGAGTATTTTGGATGAGGTTTTGAGAACCTCCCGTCTCTTTTAGCATTCTCCTTAAGCCACAACTCATCTCGAATCCCCAAATTTTCCAAGTCCTTTCTTGCATTATGAGTGTCTTTGGATTTGTCATTCATTAATAAAGTACCCAACAGACTCTCACATACATTCTTTTCGATATGCATGACATCAAGGTTGTGTGGAAGTTGAAGAAATTGAAAATATTCAAGCTCACGAAAAATAGAAATTTTGCTCCAATTGTGTTCTAGCTTATCATCACGTTTTCTTTTTACACCCGAGTTACTAGAATGTTTCCCAGGAATACGATTAGGTAATTGAGCAAGTTGGCGTAAGACTGCTTCGTGGTTGAATGTTCGAGGAGGTTTTGTTCGATCAGTCTTATTATTGAATTTTTTGCTCTTTCTCCAAGGATGGTTTGAGGGTAGGAATCTTCTATGACCTACATAAGCAGTTTTACCGATGACACGAGTGGATGGAGTGTCCTCGTTACATGAAGGACATCCTTTGTATCCTTGTCCAGTCCAACCAGACAAACTACTACGAGCAGGAAAATCATTGATGGTCCACATTAAATTTGCTTTCATTATGAAAAAGGTGTTCGTTACAGCGTCTTTTGTACGAACTCCTTGAGACCATAGCGTCTTTAATTCATCAACCAATGGCCTCAAGTAAACATCAATGTCCTTCCCCGGTGATGTAGGACCTGGAATTAACAACGTTAACATGAGAGAAGATTCCTTCATACATAACCATGGGGGGGTATTGTATGTTGTCAATATAACAGGCCACATGCTGTAAGACAAACTCATGTTGCCATACGGATTGAAACCATCAGCAGCCAACCCTAAACGGACGTTTCTTGGTTCCGCTGCAAAATCTGGATATCTTTCATCAAAACTTTTCCATGCTTCACCATCCACCGGATGACGCATCGTACCCTCTTCCCTAGATTTTCCAGTAGCATGCCACGTCATAGACTTAGCGGTGTGTCTAGAACCGTACATACGTTTTAGTCTTGGAGTCAAAGGGAAATAACGCAAAATCTTGTTGGCAACTTTCTTCCCCGTCGTGTCTTTGTTTTTCCATCTACTTTCACCACATATTGGACACACTTGCAAGTCAAAGTTCTCATCCCAAACAAACAACAAGCATTCTTACAAGCATGTATGGATTCATATCCTAACCCGATCGCTTTCATCAACCTCTTAGCTTCATAATGTGACGACGGAATCTTGTTATCTTTTGGAAATGATGTTTTGAGTAATTCCAACAATTGGTCAAATGAACTATCTGTCCACTTATTCATGACCTTCATGTGCAATATCTTAGCCAAAAAGTCTAATGAAGACATCCAAGTACAACCAGGATATAGCTCGGTTTCAGCAAACGCTAATAATTTATCAAGATCGTTATTTGTATCACTCGTATCGTCAGTAGGATCATTACTTGTGTCATTGGTGTCGGTGTCGGGTTCATTGGGAGTATTCTCTTGACGAACATCGTTCAATACATCTACCATTTGGGGAGGTGAGTCGTGTATAATATACGGATCATTACTTGTGTCAATGGTATGTATTTGTTCACCGTGATGGTTCCACGTCTCATAAGACTCGTCAAACCCGTATCTTTCTATATGCATATCAACTAGTGTAGGGGTACCCCATCTTGTATTACCACAGTCGTGACATGGGCAACGACATTTACCTTCATGATTCAAGTGGTTCTTACACCTTTCGATAAACGCGTCAAGACCGGTTCTAAATTCGGGGGAAATACGATTTCTAATATAAATCCAACTCTTATCAATAGTCATTCCTGCGGATGTAAGATTTGTTCAAATTTATAGTGAGAACTATATACTATTTTTTATATAATTTAATCAAGTTGTCAAAAACATCACTACGATTTCTACAAAGCCGGGTAGTCCAACTATGGAAGGCAACCTAACCCACTCTTTGAATGTTTTGTCTCATATATAGATGTGTATAATTGATATACTATTTAAGAAAAATTCTGCAGCATTTCTCCTTAACTCCCCAAACATGTGTATTGAACACATATTCGTAGGAGTAAATGAGAAATGATAACCAAATTTTTCTTAAATAGTATATCAATTATACACATCTATATCCTAAATGAGACAAAACATTCAAAAAGCAGTCCCAAAATGGGGACTTTCCGAAATTAATTTCTAATAAATTAATTTCGGACGGGTATTCTACGGGATCGATTAATTTCAGACCTAAGGTATCATTACTCCGAAATTAATCACTAAACCTACATTATACAAACTTATATACATACAAACCATACAATCTACACATTTAAATCATACAATTTTATACATACAAACCATACAATTCTACACTTTATGAAAATCATACAACTTCATACAATTTTATACATACAATTCTACACTTAATTCATACAACTTCTACACTTAATTCATACAACTTTATACATACAAATCATATAATTCTACACTTAACCCACTTTGCCCACTTTGACCCATTTCATAAAAATCATACAAACTTATATACATATTCTAACTATACAAACTCTTATTAACAAAAATAAAACCCAAATTAATTTTGATACTAACCTTTTAATAGAGATGCTCAATAAAATCAATAACCGGATATAGATGAAAAATATCTAACAAAACAATTCCCAAATTAATAATCTAACAAATTACAAATTTAACAAATTAATTAAGTTTATGTAAAAGAAAAAGAAAAAGAAACAAACCTAGATGGTGGTGGAGGAATGGAGGAATTGGTGGTGATGGTGGTGGGTGGTGGCGGTTTGATGGTGATGGTGGTGGGTGACGGCGGTTAGGTGGTGGTTGGTGGCGGGGGTGGATGTTTGGTGGTGGTAATGGAATGTTGGAGTGATAATAATGGTGGAAGAAACACAAAATCAACAAAACCGGCGGTTTGGTGGTGGTTTGGCAGCGAAATCAAGCTGAAATTCGTGTTTGTGTTTTGGTGTAAATGAAAGAGATAAGGATCTGCAATTATTGAGAAGTTTTTTTTTTGGTCGTCGCTAAAGGCCTTTAGGCACGACATATCGTCGCTGAAGGCTAACCCGGGAAAACCCCAAAAGTTTGGCGGGCTGGGCCAAATAGGCTGACTTTTGTTGACTGGGCTTTGGCGACGACAAATCGTCGCCAAAGGCCTTCCGAATTTTTTTTTTTTTTTTTTTTTTTTTTTTTTTTTTTTTTTGTTTATTATGTTATTATATTACTAACGAAAACGTTTAAATAATATTAGTAATGAAAATGAAGTTAAATTATATTAGGTATAAGTTAAATATTTAAATTATATTAGGTATAAGTTATTATAAAGTGTAGAAATACGATATCGACTTGTTTTACCGTTGTCGATGATCAATGGTGTAGTCGATTGAATACCTCTACGTATGATAGTATACATTGACATTGTTACAAGTTATGTAATGATCGATTAAATCATTGATAATTGGATGTCATGTATGGTGTACGTACGTAGTCGATGAATGTTGTTCTCGTTAATTAGCTCTAATTATCGATGAATAGTGTTCTAACAGTCGATGAATGGTCGATAGATGAATGGTATATACAACTTTGCCTTACTCATGTTACCTTTAATAGTCGATAAAATGGTGAGGTTAGGATTTTTTAAGGGTTACGATGGTTTAGGTTTCTAGGGTTACGATGGTTTAGGTTTTTAGGGTTACGATGGTTTAGGTTTCCAGGGTTACGATGGTTTAGGTATATGAGTTTAGGATTAAAGGTCTAGCATTACGTAGTTATGATGTAACATAATTGTCGATGAATGATCGATAGATGAATGGTCTATACAACTATGGCATAACTCATGTTACCTTTAATAGTCGATAGTTGTCGATTAATGTACGTTATTCCGGTTTACCGTTACGATGACTTAGGGATATGATCGAGTTTAGGATTTAAGGTCTAGCATTAGGTGCTTATGGTTTAAAGTTATAGTTATACCACGACATGTCGTATTACAACTTTTCGTTATAACATTAAACGATTATTATGCCAGAGTTGTATAGACCATTCATCTATCGATCATTCATCGACAATTATGTTACATCATAACTACGTAATAACGACACTAAACGATTATTAATCGTATTAATTATTTAATTACGATATTAGATTTTTAAAAATACGTATATACATTTATTTTAAGTATATTAACATTAATAATATAATTACTTATTATCAACTAATTTTATTTTAAACAAAAATTATTATTTAAAATTAACATTATATATTATTTAATTTGATATATTATATTTTCATTTTTTAAATATTATTTAATTAAAATAAATTATATATATTAACATTATATAATTTTAATACATATACATTATATATTATTTAAATTAATTAACATTTAATTATTTATCAACTAAATTAATTAATATATTTAATAAACATTTAATTATTTATTACATAATTAATTAATATATTTAATAAACATTTAATTATTTATAAAATTTTAAAAATAATTAATTAATTTAGTTAAGCCTTTAGCGACGACAAATCGTGCCTAAAGGTGTAACTAAATTAATTAATTATTTAATAAATAATTAAATTTTTATTAAATATATTAATTAATTTAGTTACACCTTTAGGCACGATTTGTCGTCGCTAAAGGCTTAACTAAATTAATTAATTATTTTTAAAATTTTATAAATTATTTAAATAACCATTTAATTATTTATTAATCAAATAAAAATGTCAGATTTGGCTTTAGGCACGACAAATCGTCGCTGAAGGTTTTTGGCGGGATTTGGCGGGAATTATTAATAATTTTAGTTATAATATATAGTCGTCGCTGAAGGTAAATGTCGTCGCGAAAGGGTCGTCGCTAAAGGCCAAAGTCCGAAAAAGTCAAAAAGTTGCCATTTTTTGTCGTTTAGCGGGCCTTTAGCGACGATTTTGGTGTCGTCGCTGTAGGGGTCGTCGCTAAAGGCCTCGATTCTTGTAGTGATTGCGAAAAACATGTACGTAAAAAAAATTGTTTATCCAAAAAATTAACTATCTATTTTTCGTTACTGCTACAACACGCGGATAACTTACTAGTATATATATAGTATAGATAGTGACAAAGTGTTCATGTGAGTGTTGAACCAAACTAGAATAGTATTAAGGGGGTGTTTGTGTAAGCTTATTTTTTAGGCTTAGGCTTATGTTTTATAAGTAGCTTAGGGTTTATGAAATATAAGCTTTTAAATTTTTATGAAGTGTTTGGAGTAGCTTATGAGCTTATTAGCTTATGACAAGGTAAAAATGTTTGATAAGCCCATAAGCCACACAAATTATGAAAACCCCTTACATAAGCTCATAAGCCTAAGCTAATAAGCTCAAACAAACACTTAAAATAGGCTTATCTATCTTATATAAGCTAATAAGCTAATAAACACCTTCTATAAGTTATAACAAACACCCCCTAAGAAGAATGTTAACTATATCTCAAATACATAACTCTAAACATATCTAAAAACGTAATCAAGACACCATATAAAAGGTGTAGTAAAAAAAAAAGAGTTGTAGAATACATGACCATGTTTAGACCTATATATCACTATTCAATGATTTTTGATATATCTCTTCAAATGGATGAATAAGTTTAGTGTAATTTAATTAGCCAAGTCTAATTTGATATCGATAAAACATACAAACTATTAAGACCGTAACAAATTAAAATTCGGTTATTTTTTTGTCCAGACATATTGTCCTATAGCTACAATGGTTTTCTTAATAAATCGATTATAATACATATTAAAAAGGTCTATCAACGATTTGACATTCAAGTTGGTTTAGCCTTATGATTTCTCTAACAGAAAGGTTTACAAATTTGCGGTGGGGCGAAGGGTATAGGATAATGACATAATCACGTCGAGAAAACATGAAACCATCTAATCGGGAAAAACAAAGCTCAGTAGAAAAGCACAAAAGAGAAACATGGACATTTGTTAGAGGTACCTAATGACATACCTGGTTAGTTTAGGGTATGAGTACACATGGAATCAAATTGTAAGACTATGTTCTTAAACATGGTTACCGCAAAAGAATTTGTCACATAAAGAAAAGGAAACTCTATGGGTCACACGTCATAAATTAACAATTTGCTTGTTAGTAGCATACTACTAAGATGGTTACGAAGATCATCCCAACATACAATAACGAAGCGTATTCAAACACATTGCAAATGAGAAAAAGACTTACAAACCTCATGTCGGAGGTTATGGGATAAAGACAAGAATCATACAAAGAGAAAACCGATGTTTATCTCCAAAATCCATTTCGACATTCTTACATTGTGGCCAAACACGTAATGTATGTGTGACCCCAAAGTTGTCATAGGCACGCCTCGGGCTCAGAGGCTAGCATGTAGCCTTTGTTAGTTTAAGGGTGCGCCTCTTAAATATATGCGCTCTTTTACCTGCTCGGTTATTTATGACGTACTTTATATATGTTATACATAAAATTATTCTTCTTTTGTGTTACTTGGTGAGCCAATATTTGATGTTTCGTGTGTTGGGCCAATATTTGATGTTTCATGTGTTGCAATGCTATCTATAAATTTATATAGATGGTTATAATGTTACAAATACTATTATTTGTGTTTCACAAATGGTGAGTCTCATATATTTCAGGCACTCGCCTTCAACTGCACTTCGCGCCTCAGACTCTGTGAATCTTTGGCGCTCTATTGAGCCTCTAGCCTTTGGCAACTTTGGTCGTGACACAAAGAAATGTGCTCGGTACTCCATGGACAACTTGAAGGTCTCTGGTTCAGGATGTGCGAATACTTAAACATATTCAAATCCAAATTTGACTTATTACATAAAGTTGGTATGGGTGGACGGTTAAAGCGAAGGTGACTCACCTTCTCAATAAATCGAAGATGATCAACCACACATGAGGTACACATTTCCAACCGGTGTGTAAAAGACGGTCTAGACGATTTGAGAGGTCAGCCGACCCGACCATGTCTGGGTGTCTCAAATAGGTCGGATCAACGGAATCGGTCCGGTCAAAATTGTTCAAATCTATAAATAAAAACTCAAATAGGCTAAAATAACCTTCAATTTTGAAAAAAAATCAACCATATGTGAGATATAGATCAATAACAAGATTTCAAGAGAGAAAAGACTAGAAAAAAAAGAATGTGGTTGCAAGCGAAATTATAGTTTGATAAAATAAATCAAATCGCAAATGTCTCGTCCATTTAAATGGGTTATTTATATTAAATATTTAAATAAGGACCAAGCTAACATTAGTTTTTAATTTAATGTGAGAAAATACTTATTATAATAAATAAAGTAAACA